>JAODAL010013779.1:0-89899 GCA_025379985.1 Phyllomedusa bahiana | reverse complement strand
CCTCCCCTCTTCTCTTTTTTCCAGTTTTTAAGGTTGGTTTTTTTTTCTCTTTGGTCCTTCCTCCCCCTCTTGTTTCCATGTTTTACATTTTTGTTTTTCTCTTTGGCCCCTCCTCTTCCTCCTTGTTTCCATGTTGTACAGGTTGGTTTTCTCTTCTCTCTCTGGTCCTCTCCTCTTCCTCTTGTTTCCATGTTGTACAGGTTGGTTTTCTCTTCTCTCTCTGGTCCTCTCCTCTTCCTCTTGTTTCCATGTTGTACAGGTTGGTTTTCTCTTCTCTCTGGTCCTCTCCTCTTCCTCTTGTTTCCATGTTGTACAGGTTGGTTTTCTCTTCTCTCTCTGGTCCTCTCCTCTTCCTCTTGTTTCCATGTTGTACAGTTTGTTTTCCCCTCTTTCTGGTCCTCTCATCATTTTCCTTGTTTTCTTGTTGTACAGGTTGATTCTCAGTTTTTTTCACGCTGGTCCTCGCTCGCTTCCTGCTTGTTTCCGTTCTGCGGAGCTGAGCTGCATTTCTTGGACGGAGCTGCGCTCTTTGGAATGTCTGTGACACCTCGGCTCTAAAGCTCTTTTAACGCTCTGAGCTCCGCGTTTAGTGTTGTCATGGACGGACGCCAGTGTATACAGTGCTGTGCAAACTGTAAAAGGGACATGTAATCCGTGGACCAAAGAGCTTCCGCTTTATGTCCCTGTGCCAGAATGAGGAACAATGAAGGTCATATGAAGGTCACATCAGATGCTGCCTTCTAGGTGTCAACTACATCGTTATAGTTGGGGCGCTCCATTATCTTTATGATCATAGGACAAAGAATATAATGAAACTTCATTCCTTTCTCCACCAAAGCCAGATTGTCTGCTTTACCTCTGATGCTCGTTAGACTTTTTTCCTCATGTTTTTACAATGTATCCATAGATTTCCCATTCGGGGTCTGTTATATGTATATATTGTAACTCAGCCCGGATAAGCACACAGGAGAGGGCGGGTTGTGATGTTATATCATGTTGTATTCTACATCTTGTTACAATCTATCCATCCATTTCCTTTTGTTACAATGTATCAGGTGATGTTGTTCTAGACCTTCTCATATTCTCAGCCTCTCTCTTTACAGGTCATGATGTTCTAGATCTTCTCATGTTCTCAGCCCCTGTCTAGAGTATCTCCTTCTCTTTCTCTCTCTCTCTCGCTCTCTTTACAGATGGTGATGTTCTAAGCTTTCTCATATTCTCAGCTTTTTGTCATATTCTCAGTCTCTCTCTTATGGTGATACTGGTCTAGACCTTCTCTTATTCTCAGCTCTACAGATGATAACATTCTAGACCTTCTGATATTCTCAACCTCTCTCTCTATAGAAGAGAAAGTTCTAGACCTTCTCATAGGTAATGACATTCTAGACCTTCTCATAATCTCAGCTTTTTATTATATTCTCAGCCTCTCTCTCTATAGAAGAGAATGTTCTAGACCTTCTCATATTTTCAGTCTCTATATATAATATAATGTTTTGGATCTTCTCCTATTTTCAGCCTCTCTCTAGAGAATCTCTCTCTACATGTGATGATGTTCTAGACCATTTAATATTCTCAGCCTCCCTGTCTATATAAAGAATGTTCTAGACCTTGTCATATTCTCAGCCTCTCTCTCTCTCTCTCTATAGAAGAGAATGTTCTACACCTTCTCATATTCTCTGCCTCTCTCTTTACTGGCGGTGATATTCTAGACCTTCTCATATTCTCAGCCTCTCTCTTTACAGGTGATGATGTTCTAGGCCTTCTCATATTTTCAGCCTCTCTCTTTACAGGTGATGATGTTCTAGGCCTTCTTATATTCTCAGCCTCTCCCTTTACAGGTGATGATGTTCTAGACCTTGTCATATTCTATGCCTCTCTCTTTACAGATGGTGATGTTCTAGACCTTCTCATATTCTCTGCCTCTCTCTTTACTGGCGGTGATATTTAGGAAATCCATGGTTTTTCCTTCATATTTTCAGCCTCTCTCTTTACAGGTGATGATGTTCTAGGCCTTTCATATTTCAGCCTCTCTCTTTACAGGTGATGATGTTCTAGGCCTTCTCATATTTTCAGCCTCTCTCTTTACAGGTGATGATGTTCTAGGCCTTCTCATATTTTCAGCCTCTCTCTTTACAGGTGATGATGTTCTAGACCTTCTCATATTCTCAGCCTCGCTCTTTACAGGTGGTGATGTTCTAGACCTTGTCATATTCTCAGCCTCTCTCTATATAAGATAATGTTCTCATATTATAAGCTTTTCTGGTGATGTTGTTCTAGACCTTCTCATAATCTCAGCATCTCTCTCTCTATATAAAAGAGAATTTTCTAGACCTTCTCATATTCTCATCTTTTCTGGTGATGATGTTCTAGACCTTCTCATATTCTCAGCTTCTCTCTTTACAGGTGATGATGTTCTAGACCTTCTCATATTCTCAGCCTCTCTCTTTACAGGTGATGATGTTCTAGGTCTTCTCATATTCTTAGCCTCTCTCTATAGAATATAATGTTCTAGACCCTCTCATATTCTCAGCCTCTCTCTATAGAAGAGAATGTTCTAGACCGTCTCATATTCTCAGCCTCTCTCTTTACAGGAGGTGATGTTCTAGACCTTTTCATATTCTCAGCCTCTCTCTTTACAGTTGGTGATGTTCTAGACCTTCTCATATTCTCAGCCTCTCTCTTTACAGGTGATGATGTTCTAGACCTTTTCATATTCTCAGCCTCTCTCTTTACAGGTGGTGATGTTCTAGACCTTTTCATATTCTCAGCCTCTCTCTTTACAGGTGGTGATGTTCTAGACCTTTTCATATTCTCAGCCTCTCTCTTTACAGGTGATGATGTTCTAGACCTTCTCATATTCTCAGCTTCTCTCTCTATAGGTGATGTTGTTACTCTCCTGCTTATTATAATTCCAGTCCCAACAATCGTAGATTCTCCTGATGACTTTTTTTTCTGAAGCTCATACTTTCATTTTCTTAGATGCAGTTTTTGAAGCTAAATCCACGCATGGCTCAAACACTTGGAGAAGTCTTGGTCTTTCCATCATATGTGTTATCCAATTATCATCCATCCTTGGTTTTGTCTTCCCAAAATGGAAGGGAAACATCTGAAGGTGTCTCCACCATTTATTTTCTTCTTTTTAAGCCCTGACTCGTTCATTCTCTGTTTTTTTGCTTAGGGAAGACAAAGAGAGAAACAAGGAAGGCATGTACATAGGACACATCAGAAAAAAATTATACTTGACCCACCCGAGTCTATTGGAGACATGTATGAACATTTGCGCTGACTGGCCGGGTCTATGGGCGATATGTATGAACGCTGGCGCTGATAGGCCGGGTCTATGGGCGACATGTATGAACGTTGCGGTTACCGCCGGGTTATGGGCGACATGTATGAACGTTGGCGCTTTATTGGCTGGGTCTTATGGGCGACATGTATGAACGCTGGCGCTGAATTGGCCGGGTTTTGGGCGACATGTATGAACGCTGGCCCCTGATCGGCCAGGTTAATGGGCGAATGTATGAATGTTGGCGCTGATTGGCCGGGGTTGGCTCACCATTATTTCTTTTTTAAGCCTGACTCGTTCATTCCTGTTTTTTTTGCTTAGGGAAGACCAAAGAGAGAAACAAGGAAGGCAGTACATAGGCCATCAGAAAAAGAATTACTTGACCCACCCGAGTCTATTGGAGACATGTATGAACATTTGCGCTGACTGGCCGGGTCTATGGGCGATATGTATGAACGCTGGCGCTGATCGGCCGGGTCTATGGGCGACATGTATGAACGTTGCGGTTACCAGCCGGGTCTATGGGCGACATGTATGAACGTTGGCGCTGATGGGCGGGGTCTATGGGCGACAGGTTTGAACGCTGGAGCTGATGGGCCGGGTCTATGGGGGACAGGGATGAACGGTGGCGCTGAGCGGCCGGGTCTATGGGAGACATGTATGAACGTTGGCGCTGACCGGCTGGGTCTATGGGCGACATGTATGAATGTTGGCGCTGACTGGCGGGTCTATGGGCGACATGTATGAACATTGGCGCTGATCGGCCGGGTCTATGGGCGACATGTATGAACGTTGCGGTTACCGGCCAGGTCTATGGGCGACATGTATGAAGGTTGGCGGTGACCGGCTGGGTCTATGGGCCACATGTATGAACGCTTGCACGGACTGGCCGGGTCTATGCGCGACATGTATGAACGTTGGCGCTGATCGGCCAGGTCTAAGGGCGACATGTATGAAGGTTGGCGCTGATCGGCTGGGTCTATGGGCGACATGTATGAACGTTGGCGCTGACTGGCGGGTCTATGGGCGACATGTATGAACGTTGGCGCTGACCGGTCGGTTCTATGGGTGACATGTATGAACGTTGGCGCTGACCGGCGGGGTCTATGGGTGACATGTATGAACGTTGGCGCTGACTGGCGGGTCTAAGGGCCACATGTATGAATGTTGGCGCTGACCGGCTGGGTCTATGGGCGACATGTATGAACGTTGGTGCTGATTGGCCTGGTCTAAGGGCGACATGTATGAACATTGGCGCTGACCGGCTGGGTCTATGGGCGACATGTATGAACGTTGGCGCTGACCGGTCGGGTCTAAGGGCCACATGTATGAACGTTGGCGCTGACCCGCTGGGTCTATGGGCGACATGTATGAACGTTGGCGCGGACCGGCGGGGTATATTGGCGTCATGGATGAACTTTGGCGCTGACCGGCGTGGTCTATGGGCGACATGTATGAACGTTGCGGATTACCGAGCCAGGTCTTGGCGACATGTATGAATGTGGCGCTGATCTGCGGGTCTATGGGCGACATGTATGAACGTTGGCGGTTACAGCGGGTCTATGGGCGACATGTATGAACGTTGGCGCTGATCGGCCGGGTCTATGGGCGATATGTATGAACATTGGCGCTGATCGGCCGGGTCTATGGGCGACATGTATGAACGTTGCGGTTACCGGCCAGGTCTATGGGCGACATGTATGAAGGTTGGCACTGACCGGCTGGGTCTATGGGCGACATGTATGAACGTTGGTGCTGATTGGCCTGGTCTAAGGGCGACATATATGAACATTGGCGCTGACCGGCGGGGTCTATGGGCGACATGTATGAACGTTGGCGCTGACCGGTCGGGTCTATGGGCGACATGTATGAACGTTGGCGCTGACTAGCTGGGTCTATGGGCGACATGTATGAACGTTGGTGCTGACCAGCTGGGTCTATGGGTGACATGTATGAACATTGGCGCTGACCGGTCGGGTCTATGGGCGACATGTATGAATGTTGGCGCTGATTGGCCGGGTCTTTGAGCGACATGTATGAATGTTGGCGCTGATTGGCCGGGTCTATGGGTGACATGTATGAACGTTGGCGCTAATCGGCCGGGTCTATGGGCGACATGTATGAACGTTGCGGTTACCGGCCGGGTCTATGGGCGACATGTATGAACGTTGGCGCTAATCGGCCGGGTCTATGGGCGACATGTATGAACGTTGCGGTTACCGGCCGGGTCTAAATCGCTTTGAGGTAGAATGCAGCAGAATGTTTGGAGTGCTCCTGTTCTTTTTGGCTCAAAGTACTGCAGAAAACTGGCGCAGCCCCGTTCATACATGTCGCCCAGTGTCAACAAAAGGTTTTTACTTCTTCTACCAATGCTGATACTTTATCAATTGTTACATGAATAGTAAGTTTGTTTCTATTTGTATATTATTTGTTTGTATATTATATTCTACCACAAGATGGCGCTGTCTCTCATATACACTACATACATTTATCCATCCTGCTCAACCACTAGGAGCAGCACAACAGTGTAGTATATTATATTCTACGACAAGATGGTGCTGTCTTTCATATACACTACATAAATGTATCCATCCTGCTCAGCCACTAGGAGCAGCACAACAGTGTAGTATATCATATTCTACTACAAGATGGTGCTGTCTCATATACACTACATAAATATATCCATCCTGCTCAGCCACTAGGAGCAACACAACAGTGTAGTATATTATATTCTACCACAAGATGGTGCTGTCTTTCATAAACACTACATAAATAGTGCCATCCTGCTCAGCTACTAGGAGCAGCATGACAGCGTAGTATATCATATTCTACCACAAGATGGAGCTGTCTCATATACACTACATACATTTATCCATCCTGCTCAGCCACTAGGAGCAGCACAACAGTGTAGTATATTATATTCTACCACAAGATGGTGCTGTCTTTCATATACACTACATAAATATATCCATCCTGCTCAGCCACTAGGAGTAGCACAACAGTGTAGTATATCATATTCTACCACAAGATGGTGCTGTCTCATATACACTACATAAATATATCGATCCTGCTCAGCCACTAGGAGCAGCACAACAGTGTAGTATATTATATTCTACCACAAGATGGCGCTGTCTCATATACACTACATAAATATATCCATCCTGCTCAGCCACTAGGAGTAGCACAACAGTGTAGTATATCATATTCTACCACAAGATGGCGCTGTCTCATATACACTACATAAATAATATCCATCCTGCTCAGCCACTAGGAGCACAAACAGTGTAGTATATTATATTCTACCACAAGATGGTGCTGTCTTCATAAACACTACATAAATATGCCATCCTGCTCAGCTACTAGGAGCAGCATGACAAAGTGTAGTATTATCTATATTCTACCACAAGATGGCAGCTTCTCATATACATACATACAATATTATCCATCCTGCTCAGCCACTAGGAGCAGCACAACAGTGTAGTACATCATATTCTACCACAAGATGGCGCTGTCTCTCATATACACTACATACATTTATCCATCCTGCTCAGCCACTAGGAGCAGCAGAACAGTGTAGTATATCATATTCTACTACTATACACTACATAAATATTTCCATCCTGCTTAGCCACTAGGAGCAGCACAACAGTGTAGTATATTATATTCTTCCACAAGATTCCGCTGTCTCTCATATACACTACTTGAACATATCCATCCAGCTCAGCCAGCAGAAGCATCAGAACAGTGTGGTATATTATTTTCTACCACTAGATGGCGGTGTCTCTCATATACACTACATAAATATATCCATACTGCCCATCCTCTAGGAGCAGCAGAACAGTGAAGGATAACATATTCTTCCACAACATGGCGCTGTCTCACATATACACTACATAAATATATCTATTCAGTTCATCCACTAGGAGCAGCACAACAGTGTAGTACACCAGACTCAACCAAAAGATTGCTCTGTCATATACATTATATGAATACCTCCATCCTGCTCAGCCACTAGGAGCAGCATGGCAGTGTAGTATATTCTACTACTAGATTACAGCTCCTCACGAATATGCTTAATCCTTATCCTTAATCCATATGACAATATAAAAAATAATTCAGAACATTACAAAGGACCTCTGGTCCCTCCTGATGGACCTGTTGTACTTCCTTCTCTGTTTAGCACAGAGTTATAGAAAATGTGCCTCAGCATTGGCTTATGGGGAATACGACAACACTGATAAGAGCAGAGGCCAATATGAGGGACTAGGTGAGGTGTTCACAGCTAGGTTCCAGCCATCAAGAGCTTCTCCAGGAATCAAGAACTTTTCCAGCCATCAAGAGCTTCTTAAGTCAACAAAAACTTTTCCAAATATCTGGAGCTTCTCCAGACATCAAGAACTTCAATAGACATCAAAAAATTTGTCAGCCTTTAAGAGCTTCTCCAGCCATCAAGAACCTCTAAAGTCAACAAGAACCTCTCAAATCAAAAAGAGATTTTCAAGCCATCAAGAGCTTTTCCACCCTTCAAGAGCCTCTCAAGTTTTCAAGAGCTTTTCCAGCTATCAAGAGCCTCTCAAGCCATCAAGAGCTTTTCCTGTCATCAAGAGCTTTTCCATCCAGCAAGAGCTTTTCCATCCACCAAGAGCTTTACCAGCCATCCAGAGATTTTCCAGCCATAAAAAACTTCAAGTCATCAAGAGCTTCTACAGCCATCAAGAGCTTTTTTAGCCACCAAGAGCTTTTACAGCCACCCAAAGCTTTTACAGCCATCAAGAGCTTTTACAGCCATCAAAAGCCTCTCAAGTCATCAAGAGTTTTTCCAGCCAACAAGAGCTTTATCAGCCCTCCAGAGATTTTCCAGCCATCAAGAGATTGTCCAGCCATCAAGAGCTTCTACAGCCATCAAGAGCTTCTACAGCCATCAAGAGCTTTTGCAGCCACCCAGAGCTTCTCCAGCCATCAAGAGCTTTTACAGCCATCAAGAGCTTTTACAGCCATCAAGAGCTTCTCCAGCTATCAAGTGGTTCTCCAGTCATCAAGAGCTTCTCCTAATTTCAAGAGCTTTTCAAGTCATCCAGAGCGTCTACAGCAATCCTGAGCTTCTTCAGCAATGAAAAGCTTCTCAAGTCATCAAGAGCTTCTCCAGAGATCAAAAACTTCTCCAGCCATCAAGAGCTTCTACATTCAAACCTTCTCCAGCCATCAGGACCTTCTCCAGCTATCAAGAACTTCTCTAGCCATCATGAGATTCTCTATTCAAGAAGAGCTTCTCCTGTCATCAATAACGTTTCCAGCCATGAAGAGCTTATCCAGCCATCAAGAACTTTTCAAGTCATCAAGAGTTTCTACAACCATCAAGAACATTTCCAGCCATCAAGAGCTTCCACTTTCATCAAGAGCCAGCCATCAAGAGCTTCTTAAGTCATAAAGATGTTTTCCATTCACCAAGAACTCCTCCAGCCATCAAGAGCTTCTTCAGCCATCAAGAGCTTTTCTAGCTATCAAGAGCCTCTAAATTCACCAAGATCTTCTCTAGACATTAAGAACTTCTCCAGCCTTCAAGAACTTCTCAAGCTGCCCAGAGATTCTCCAGCTATCAAGAACTTCTCAAGTCATCAAGAGCTTCTCCAACAATTAACAGTTCTTCTGGCCATCAAGAGCTTCTCCAGCTTTCAAGAACTTCTAAAGCCATCCAGAGCTTCTCCAGCAATCAAGAGCTTCTCAAATCATCTAGAGCTTCTCCAATCATAGAGAGCTTCTCAAGTCATCTAGAGCTTATCCAGTCATCAAGAACTTCTCCATCTATCAAGAAGTTCTCTAGCCATCATAAGCTTCTCCATTCATGAAGAGCTTCTCCAGTCATCAAGACCTTCTCTAGCTTTCAAGAACTTCTCCAGCCATCAAGAGCATCTCACGTTATTAAGGGCTTCTCCAGCCATCAAGACCTTCTCTCGTCATCAAGAAGTTAAAAAGTTATTTGATGAATGGAGAAGGTCCAGATAGCTGGCTAACTTCTCTGGTCCTAAATAGCTTTTCTGTCCATCTACAGCTACTCTGGCTATCGTGAGCTTCTACAGCTGTCTTGAGCTTGTCCATTTATCAGACCATCTGAATGTGTTAACAATCAATGCAGATCAATGTTTTCTGTCCATACATTGGTCACAAATGGTGGAAAAGTACGGACAGAAAAGTATGTATAAAGACTCCAACTCCCATCATCTTTTGTGTAATAACAGTAACTATATGGGGGAGACCAATGAATATTTGTAGATTACAAAACCTCAACCCTCGCACTCTCTCTGACTCTCTTGCACCTCTTTCTACCATATCCTCACTCGACAACCCAGACACAGCCGCTGCTTTCTACAACCATACAATCACCACCACCCTTGACTCAGTCGCTCCTCTCACACACAACAGAACCCGCACAATCAACAGACAACCCTGGCACACAGACTCTACCAAACAGCTGAGGCGAGCTTCCAGAATTGCTGAACGCCGCTGGAAGAAAAGCCGCTCCTCCACCGACGACGTCACCTCTTACAAACAATCGCTACACACATTTAAGTCTGCACTCACCACCGCCAAACAGGATTACTTCACCACTCTCATAGCCTCCTTGTCTCACAACCCCAGACATTTATTCAACACCTTCAACTCTCTCTTTCGCCCCCCTGCACCTCCTCCCCCATCTCTCCTATCAGCGGACGACTTTGCCACTCATTTCTTACATAAGATCAACCTCCTCAGAGAAAGCTTCACCCCTCAGTCCCCACTACCCACCTCTATACCCCTACCATCGCCACCACCCACCCTCACCCTGACACAGTCCCCAGTGAACACTTCCATAACCTGCTTTCCCACTGTTAGTCACGATAACCTCTCCTCTCTAGTGTCCAAATCCAACCTCACTACCTGTAACCTTGACCCACTGCCATCCTACCTCATCCCAGACCTCAGCACTGTTATTTTCCCAGCCCTCACCCATCTTTTCAATCTATCATTATCCTCTGGCATCTTCCCTTCCTCTCTTAAACACGCGACCATCACACCCATCCTTAAGAAACCATCTCTCGACCCCTCCTCACTGTCCAACTATCGCCCCATCTCACTGCTCCCTTTTGCATCCAAACTCCTCGAGCAGCACGTCTATCTTCAGCTGTCCTCCCACCTCTCCTCCAACTCTCTCCTTGACCCACTCCAATCAGGCTTCCGACCCAACCACTCCACTGAAACTGCCCTAACCAAGGTCACCAACGACCTAGTAACTGCTAAAGCCTCACGTCACTACTCTGTCCTTCTCCTCCTAGACCTGTCCTCTGCCTTCTCCATTACTCTGTGCTCCTCCTCTTAGACCTGTCCTCTGCCTTTGACACTGTCGACCATTCCCTCCTGCTACAAATCCTCTCCTCCCTCGGCATCACGGATTTCGCTCTTTCCTGGATCTCCTCGTACCTCACTGATCGGACTTTCAGCGTCTCTCACTCTCGCTCCACCTCCTCCCCCGGCCTCTCTCTGTTGGTGTCCCTCAGGGGTCTGTCCTGGGCCCACTCCTCTTCTCTATCTACACTCTTGGTCTGGGTCAGCTCATAGCCTCGCATGGCTTTAACTACCACCTGTACGCGGACGACACACAGCTTTATATCTCCGGTCCTGACATTAACTCCCTTCTCTCCCGGATCCCAAAATGCCTATCGTCCATTTCCTCCTTCTCCTCCCGTCGCTTAAAACTAAATGTAGATAAAACTGAACTCATCATCTTCCCACCGTCCCACTCTCTCCCTCCACCCGATCTCTTCATTACTGTTAATGGCTACACCCTCTCACCAGCTCCACAAGTCCGCTGCCTTGGGATAACCTTTGACTCCTCTTTATCCTTCAAACCACACATCCAAGTCCTCACCTCTGCCTGCCGCCTCCACCTGAAAAATATTTCATGCATCCGCCCATTCCTCTACTCTGACACTACTAAAACGCTAGTCCACGCCCTCGTCATCTCCCGCCTTGACTACTGCAACATCCTTCTCAGTGGCCTCCCAGCTAGCACCCTCGCTCCCCTCCAATCCATCCTTAACTCTGTTGCCCGTCTGGTTCACCTCTCTCCTCGCTACTCCTCTGCCTCTCCCCTCTGCCAATCCCTTCACTGGCTACCCATTGCCCAACGAATTCAGTTCAAATTACTAACCCTGACCTACAAGGCTCTCCATAACCTCTCCCCTCCATACATCTCTGCCCTAATTTCCAAATATCTCCCCTCACGCAATCTCCGCTCCTCACAGGACCTTCTCCTCTGTTCCCCTCTCATCAGCTCCTCACATAACCGTCTCCAAGACTTCTCCCGTGCTTCACCCACACTCTGGAACTCACTGCCCCAACACATCAGACTCTCCTCCTCTTTCACCAGCTTCAAAAGCAACCTGAAAACTCATCTCTACAGGATAGCCTACAACCCACATTAACCCCACCACCACTACACCGGCCCGCAAGCATGTCTGCCCCACACCTTCTGTCTCTCCCCTTCTTCCTTGTAGATTGTAAGCCCTCGCGGGCAGGGTCCTCTTTCCTCTCTGTTTCAGTTACTAGTCATTTTTGTCACCATTGTATTTGTTCAACATTTGTTATGTATGTAATTCCCCTTAAATGTACAGCGCCCTGGAATTAATGGCGCTCTAAAATAAATAATAATAATAATAATAGATAAGTCTCTCCCAGTCCACATTCTGCTCTCAGGAGAAGGGAATTTATTGTCCCCTGGGGCCAAATCTGTGTCAGGAAATGGCTGCTAATAAGAAAGATTATGGAAGAGGCAGTGATGTGAGAGTAAAGCACCTGTGAGCTGCAGGCATGACCGGGAAGCTGGCACTGACCCCTGAACCATGGAGGTGTTGGCACAGATTGCCCTCAGCCCTTCCAGATTCCCACTTAGCACATTTTATAAGTATAATTTACTGGATTATTAAGCGAGGAAGGAAACAAGCACAAAGCTCAACCAAGTCAGTGATCATGAGGGAGAGACGGGCAAGAAAGTCAGCAACCACGTGGAGGAGATGGGCAAGAAAGTCAGCAGCCATGTGGAGGAGAGGGACAAGGAAGTCAGCAACCATGAGAAGGAGAAGGGCAAGAAAGTCAGTGACTATGTGAAGGGAAGAAGCAAGAAAGTCAGGAGCTATGAGGAGGAGAAGGGCAAGGAAGTCAGCAACAATGAGGAGGAGACAGGCAAGAAAGACAGCGGCCATGAGGAGGAGAGGGGCAGGAAAGTCAGAAACCACATGGAGGACAAAGGCAAGAAGGTCAGCAGCCATGAGAAGGTGAGGGGCAAGGAAGTCAGCAACCATTAGGAGGAGAGGGGCAAGAAAGTCAGCAGCCATATGGAGGAGAGGGGCAAGAAAGTCAGCAGCCATGAGGAGGAGAGGGGCAAGGAAGTCAGAAACCACGAGGAGGAGAGAAGCAAGGAAGTCAGCAGCCATGAGAAGGAGAGGGGCAAGAAAGTCAGCAACCATGAGGAGGAGAGGGGCAAGAAAGTCAGCATCCATATGGAGGAGAGGGGCAAGAAAGTCAGCAACAATGAGGAGGAGACAGGCAAGAAAGTCAGCAGCCATGAGGAGGAGAGGGGCAAGGAAGTTAGCAACTATGAGCAGGAGAGGGGCAAGGAAGTCAGAAACCATGAGGAGGAGAGGGGCAAGGAAGTCAGAAACCACGAGGAGGAGAGAAGCAAGGAAGTCAGCAGCCATGTGGAGGAGAAGGGCAAGGAAGTCAGCAACTACATGGAGGGGACGGGCAAGAAAGTCAGCAGCCATGAGGAGGAGAGGGGCAAGGAAGTCAGCAGCCATGAGGAGGAGAGGGGCAAGAAAGTCAGCAGCCATGAGGAGGAGAGGGGCAAGAAAGTCAGCAGCCATGAGGAGGAGAAGGGCAAGGAAGTCAGCAAACATGAGGAGGAGAGGGGCAAGAAAGTCAGCAGCCATGTGGAAGAGAGGGGCAAGGAAGTCAGCAACCATGAGGAGTAGAGGGGCAACAAAGTCAGCAGCCATGAGAAGGAGAAGGGCAAGGAAGTCAGTGACTATGTGAAGGGAAGAGGCAAGAAAATAAGAATCCATGGGGAGGAGAAGGGCAAGAAAGTCAGCAACAATGAGAAGGACAGGGGCAGGAAAATCAGCAACCATATGGAGGAGAGGGGCAAGAAATTCAGTGACCATGAGGAGAGGGGCAAGAAAGTCAGCAAAAATGAGAAGAGGAGGATGAGGAAAGTCAGAAGCCATAAGGAGGAGAAGGGCAAGAAAGTGAGCAATAATGAGGAGTAGAGGGGCAGAACAGTCAGCCTCCATGAGAAGAAGAGGAACAAGAAAGTCAAAGACCATGTGGAGGAAAGGAGCTAGAAAATCAGTGGCCATGAGAAAGAGAGAGCCAGAACAGTTATCGGCCCTGAGAAGAAGAGGGACAAGAAAGTCAGTGGCCATGAGGAGGAAAGGGGCAAGAAAGTCAGCAGTCATGTGGAGGAGAGGAGCTAGAAAAATCAGTGGCCATTGGAAAGAGAGGGCCAGAACAGTCAGCGGCCATGAGAAGGAGACGGGAAAGAAAGTCAGTGGCCATGAGGATGAGAAGGGCAAGAAATTCAGTGGCCATGAGGAGGAAAGAGCCAAGAAAGTCAGCGGGCGAGGAGAAGGGCAAGAAAGTCAGCGGGCATGAGGAGAAGAGGGACATGAAAGTCAGTGGCCATTAGGAGGAGAGGGCAAGAAAATCAGTGGCCATGAGGAGGAGAAGGGGCAAGAAAGTCAGTGGCCATGTTGAGGTAAAAGAGAAAAAAAGTCAGCAGCCATGAGGAGGAAAGGGACAAGAAAGTCAGTGCCCATGAGGAAAGAAGAGGACAAGAAAGTCAGCAGTCATGAGGAAGAGAGGGGCAAGGAATTCAGTTACCATGAGAAGAAGATGGGCAAGAAAGTCAGTGGCCATGAGAGAAGGAGAGGGCAAGAAAGTCAGTGGCCATGAGTGGAGAGACAAGAATATCAGCATCATGAGGGAAGGCAAAATTCATGGCCATGAGAGAAGCGAACAGAAATACATAGATGAAGAGGAGGGGCAAGAATCAGTGACCATAGGAAAGGTGAAGAATCAACAAAACTTAGACATGCACATGAGGAAGAGCACAAATAGTGGTACTATGCTGAGTCCTTGAGGTGTTTGCTGCAGCTGTAAGAAAGTCCACATGGAAGTCTCCACACAAGTCCAAATCTTCTGCTCATAGAGGTGCCAGCCTCCAACCCAGCTCCTCAGTCTCTTGGCTCCAAGTTCTGGTGCACAACTCTGATACTGGCCTCTTCTTCAAATCACACAGGTCCAGGCCCAGGTTCTCATCACAATTGTCTCCCAGCTAACAGAGCTGAATGATCAAAGCCTGGTTCACCACAGGCTGCCTCTTCAGGGTCCGGTCAGGTACATGATACTGACTGCACCAGGAACTCTCAGCTCCCCTCCCCGTGTGGTCACAATGTAACAATTTACAGCATGGCAAGAAAGTCAGTGGCCATGAGGAGGAGAGGGACAAGAAAGCCAGTGGCCATGAGGAGGAGAGGGGCAAGAAAGTCAGTGGCCATGAGGAGGAGAGGGGCAAGAAAGTCAGCAGCCATGAGGAGGAGAGGGGCAAGAAAGTCAGTGACCATTTGGAGGATGGGTTATGAACGTCAGTGGCCATGAGGAGGAGAAGGGCAAGAAAGTCAGCGGCCATGAGGAGGAGAAGGGCAAGAAAGTCAGCGGCCATGAGGAGGAGAAGGGCAAGAAAGTCAGTGACTATGTGGATGAGAGGGGCAAGAAATTCAGTGGCCTTTAGGAGGGAAGAGACAAGAAAGTCAGCAGCCATGAGGAGGAGAGGGGCAAGAAAGTCAGTGGCTATGTGGATGAGAGGGGCAAGAAAGTCAGTGGCCATGAGGAAGAGAAGGGCAAGAAAGTCAGTGGCCATGAGAAGGAGAGGGGCAAGAAAGTCAGTGGCCATGAGGAGACGAGGGGCAGGAAAGTCAGTGGCCACGTGGAGGAGAGAGCAGAAAATTCAGAAGGCATAAGGAGGGGAGGGGCTAAAAAGTCAACGGCTATAATGAGGAGACTGACAAGAAAGTCAGTGGCCATGTTGAAGTAAGAGAGAAAAAAGTCAGCAGTCGTGAGGAGGAGAGGGGCAAGAAAGTCAGCAGTCATGAGGAGGAGAGGGGCAAGAAAATCAGCAGTCATGAGAAGGAGAAGGGAAAGGAAGTCAGCAGGCATAAGGAGAAGAGCAACAAGAAAGTCAGTGGCCATGTGGAGATAGGAGAGTGAGAGTGTCAGCGGCCATGACTAGGAGAGGGGCAAGAAAGTCAGCAGTCATGAGGAGGAGAGGGGCAAGAAAGTCATCAGGCATAAGGAGGAGAGCAACACGAAAGTCAGTGGCCATCTGGAGATAGGAGAATGAGAGAGTCAGCGGCCATGATGAGGAGAGGGGCAAGAAAGTCAGCAGTCATGAGGAGGAGAGGGGCAAGAAAGTCAGCGGGAATAAGGAGGAGAGGGGCAAGAAAGTCAGCGGGAATAAGGAGGAGAGGGGCAAGAAAGTCAGTGGCCATGTGGAGATAGGAGAGTGAGAGAGTCAGCGGCCATGATGAGGAGAGGGGCAAGAAAGTCAGCAGTCATGAGGAGGAGAGGGGCAAGAAAGTCAGCGGGAATGAGGAGGAGAAGGGCAAGAAAGTCAGCGGGCATAAGGAGGAGAGGGGCAAGAAAGTCAGTGACCATGTGGAGAGAATAGAAAAGAAAGTCAGTAGCCATGAGGAGGAGAGGGGAAAGAAACTCAATGGCTATGAGGGACATAAAAAAAATTGACCATGAGAAGGAGAGTGGCAGAATGATCAGTGGTCATGAGAAGGACAGGGGCAAGGACAGTCAGCGGTCCTGAGGAGGGAAGAAACAAGAAAGTCACTGGCATGAGGAGGAGGAGGGGTAAGAAAGTTAGCAGGCATAAGGAGGAAATGGGCAAGAAAGTCAGCGACCATAAGGAGAAGAGCAGCAAGAAAGTAATTGGCCACATGGAAGTAAGAGACAAGAAATTCAGCAGCCACGAGAAAGAGAGGGGCAAGAAAGTCAGTGGCCATGAGGAGGAGAGGGGCAGGAAAGTCAGAAGCCATGAAGAGGAGAACGGCAATAAAGTCAGTGGCCATGAGGAGAACAGCAAGAAAGTCAGTGGCCATGAGGAGGAGAGGGGCAAGAAAGTCAGTGGCCATGAGGAGGAGAGGGGCAAGAAAATCAGCGGCCATGAGGAGGAGAACAGCAAGAAAGTCAGCGGCCATGAGGAGGGAAGAGAAAAGAAAGTCAATGGCCATGAGGAGGAAAGGGGCAAGAAAGTGCGCAACAATGATGAGTAGGGGGGAAAGACAGTCAGCAGTTATGAGGAGGGAAGAGACAAGAAAGTCAGAAGCCATGAGAAGGAGAGGGGCAAGAAAGTCAGGGGCCATGTTGAGGAGAAGCGCAAGAAAGTCAGTGGCCATGAGGAGGAGAGGGGAAGGAAGTCAGCGGGCATAAGGAGGAAAGGGGCAAGAAAATCAGTGGCCATGAGGAGGGAAAACGCAAGAAAGTCAGCGGCCATGAGGAGGGAAGAGAAAAGAAAGTCAATGGCCATGAGGAGGAAAGGGACAAGAAAGTGCGCAACAATGAGGAGTAGGGGGGCAAGACAATCAGTCTAGGTATGAAGAGGGAAGCAGACAGAGAAAGTGCAGAAGCCATGATAAGGAGAGGGCAAAAAAAAATAGCGCCATTCGAGAGGAAACGGACAAGAAAATCCGTGGCGATGAGGAGGTGACCGGCCAAGAAAGTCAGTGGCCATGAGGAAGAGAAAGGCAAGAAAGTCAGCAGTCATGAGGAGGAGAGGGGCAAGGAAGTCAGTGGTCATGAGGAAGAGAAAGGAAAGAAAGTCAGCAGTCATGAGGAAGAGAGGGGCAAGGAAGTCAGTTACCATGAGAAGGAGATGGGCAAGAAAGTCAGTGGCCATGAGGAGGAGAGGGGCAAGAAAGTCAGTGGCCATGAGGAGGAGAGCAACAAGAAAGTCAGCAGTCATGAGGAGAGAGGGCAAGAAGTCAGGTGGCATAGGAGGAGAGATGGAGCAAGTAAAGTCAGAGCCATTGAGTGGCAGGAGGAGAGCGACAAGAAAGTCAGCAGTCATGAGGAGGAGAGGGGCAGGAAAGTCAGCAGCCATGAGGAGGCGAGGGGCAGGAAAGTCAGCAGCCATGAGGAGGAGAGGGGCAGGAAAGTCAGCAGCCATGAGGAGGAGAAGGGCAAGAAAGTCAGCGGCCATGAGGAGGAGAACGGCAAAAAATTCAGTAGCCTTAATGAGGAGAACGGCAAGAAAGTCAGCGGCCATGAGGAGGGAAGAGAAAAGAAAGTCAATGGCCATGAGGAGGAAAGGGACAAGAAAGTGCGCAACAATGAGGAGTAGGGGGGCAAGACAATCAGCAGTTATGAAGAGGGAAGAGACAAGAAAGTCAGAAGCCATGAGAAGGAGAGGGGCAAAACAATCAGCGTCCATGTCGAGGGAAGGGACAAGAAAATCAGTGGCCATGAGGGGGAGAGGGGCAAGAAAGTCAGGGGCCATGTTGAGGTAAAAGAGAAAAAAAGTCAGCAGCCATGAGGAGAGGGGCAAGAAAGTCAGTGGCCATGAGGAAGAGAAGGGCAAGAAAGTCAGTGGCCATGAGGAGGAGAGGGGCAAGAAAGTCAGTGGCCATGAGGAGGAGAGGGGCAAGAAAGTCAGGGGCCATGAGGAGGAGAGAAAAAAAGTCAATGGCAGAGAGAAGGGTCAAGAAAGTGCGCAACAATGATGAGAGGGGAAGCAGTCAGCAGTTATGAGAGGAAGAGACAAGAAGTCAGAAGCCATGAGAAGGAGAGGGGCAAAAAAAAATCAGCGTCCATGTCGAGGGAAGGGCAAAAAAAATCAGGGGAAATGAGGGGGAGGGGGCAAGAAAGTCAGGGGCCATGTTGAGGTAAAAAGAGAAAAAAAGTCAGCAGCCATGGGGAAAGGGGGGCAAAAAAGTCGGGTGGCCATGAGGAAGAGAAGGGGAAAGGGAAAAGTCAGGGGGCCATGAGGAAGGAAGGGCCAAGAAATTTCAGTGGCCATGAGGAGGAGGGGGGGGAAAGAAAAGTCAGGGGCCAGGGAGAGGATGGGGGAAAGGGAAGTAAAGCAACCATAAAAAAGGGAGGGGGCAAAAAAAGTCATTTGACTATGTGAAGGGAAAAAAGCAAAAAAAGGAAAGCAGCCATGAAAAGGGAAACACAAAAAAGGGTCAGTGGTCATGGGGGAAAGGAAGGGGGGGGGAAAAGTCAGGGGCCAGAGGGGGGGCGGGGGAAAGGAAAGTCAGGGCCATGAGGGGGGAAAAGGGAAAGAAAGTCGTGACCATGGGAGGAAAACAGCAGGGAAAGTCAGTGGCCATTTTGGGGGTTTAAGAAAAAAAAAAAGTCAGAAACCCAATGAGGAGGGGGAGGGGCAAAAAAGTCAGCAGCCATGAGGGGAGAGGGGAAAGAAAATAAAGTGAAAAGATTTTTACCGCAAATTAAACATGGGGAGTGAGAACTAAAATTTAGGGGTTCAAAAGGGGGGAAGTGCCCCCTGTTTCCCCCTAGAGTCCTTCAACATGATGCAATTTTTGGTGAGCCCAGTGTTTTTAAACTCTGGAAATTTTCTTTTTTTTCTTTTTCCCATCGCCATACTATTTCGGGTTTTAGGGCTTAGTTTAAAAAGGGGTTAAGCAGTAGCGTCGAAAGTATTTTCTAAACAAAAAAATCGGGTTTAAATACCTTAAACGAGCGCTAAAGCGGGCCCCCATGGGATAGGAGAAGTTTAGAAAACCGGAAGAACGCTCCCTCATGCAAGGGTTTCAGGGATTCTCCCCCTTTTTCTCAGGTTAAAAGGTTTTTTCCCGGTTTGTTTGTGAGACATAAAAACAAACTGTATGCTTTTCCCCATTTTAAACAAAGCCGAAAAACTGAAATTTTTTTGGCGATGGAATATATGAAAAAAAAAAAAATTTTTCCCCAAAAGGAGTTTAATTCTATGGGTCTCAGTTTAATTATTCCCATGCATGTTGAAAAGGAAAAGTCAGGGGCCCATGAGGAGGGAGGGGGGGAAAAGTCAGAAACCCATGAGGAGGACGGGGGCCCAGGAAAGTCATTTGGCCTTTGGGGAGGAGGGGGGCGGGAAAATTTTCAGCACCCATGGGAGGAAGGGGGGGAAAAGTCAGGGGGGGCCAAAAGAGGGAGGCGGAGGGGGCGGGGAAAGGGGTCAGCAGCCTGAGGGGGAAACGGGGGGCCCAGGAAATTCAGAAAGGCCAGAGGAGGACAGGGGGGGAAAAATTTCATTTGACCTTACAAAAGGGAGGGGGAAAAGGGGAGGAGGGGCTTTTTTCCAAAAAACCAGGAAAAGGGTTTTAAAATGACAGTGCGTTTGATACTTTTCAGAACGGGAAGGCCCATGGATACTGGGCCCTTTCCCAAACTTCCCAAAATACAATCCCAACCCTTTACAAAGTGGCCCCTTCATTTTGGTTAGTAAGAGGGAAAGAAAATAGAGAGGCGTCTGTAGCCCTCCTTTAAAAAAAATTGGTTTTTATATGGGGGAAAAAACAGAATCAAATTACACAAAAAAACTTTTATTTAAACACTCCCTGACACCAGCCCTCGCTAACCAATTATTTTTTTTTTAAATACATCCAAGACTGATCCGACATAGTCCAGCGAATCTGTAGTGGTCCAAATGGGAACCTGTAAATAAACAGACATTACACATATACAAATTCATACGCTAGATAGCACCCAGGAAATCTGGGTGACACCCATCGCCCACAGGTAACACCCAGAAGTCCCTGATAGGAAAACTGGGGGATGGAGATTTACTGATGTTGGACAGGCTATTGCTACAGGTCAGTCATGCCACAGCAGACAGGGAGCAAGTCCTGCCCCCTAGGGCTTATCTCCTACCCATTGCAGCCGCTGGAGACCGGAGCATAGGGCAGGAGATAAGGGGGCAACTCCTGGTGACCATAAGGTGAGGGAACCTACCCTGTGTCGGGCGGCGCTCAGACGAGCAGGAGGTTCTGTCATTACTGGTCTATGTTTGGCCTCTGGGGACGGCTCTACAAGCCTCTTGTGCTAATAAAGCAAGGAGGGAACCGTATTTGGACTCAAAAAACCTCTTTATCTGTCCATTTGGACATTGCTATGATCCAAGAGCGTCAAATGCTCACAATACTCATACACAGTCCCTACATATCCTCATACACAGTCCATACATATCCTCATACAAAGTCCATACAAAACCTTTAAAAAGTCCATACTTATCCTCATACCAGTCCTTTCCATATTCTACACAGTCCTTACATATCCTCTTACACAGTCCTTACATATCCTCTTACACAGTCCTTACCCTCTTCTATACACAGTCCAACATATTCCTCATACACAGTCCTACCCTATCCTCCTACACAGTCCTACATATATTTATACACAGTCCTTACATATCCTCATATACATTCCTCATATATACTCATACACAGTCCCTACATATCCTCATACACAGTCCTTACATATACTTATACAGTCCATACATATACTTATACGCAGTCCATTTCAAATCTTATACGCAGTCCTTTTCATATCCTCATACCAGTCCTTAATATTCCCCATACCCCAGTCCTTGAATATTCTCATACACAGTCCATACATATCCTCATACAAAGTCCATACATATTCTCATACACAGTCCATACAGATTCTCATACACAGTCCATTCATGTCCTCATACACAGTCCATTCATGTCCTCATACACAGTCCATACATACTCATACACAGTCCTTACATACTTATACACAGTCCATACATACTCATACACAGTCCTTACATACTTATACACAGTCCTTACATATCCCCAATACATTTCCCTTAACTATTCCTCATTAACAGTCCTTACATATACTCATACACAGTCCTTACATATACTCATACACAGTCCTTACATATCCTCATACACAGTCCATACATATACTCATACACAGTCCTTACATATACTCATACACAGTCCATACATATTCTCATACACAGTCCATACATATTCTCATACACAGTCCATACATATCCTCATACACAGGGCCATACTATCCCTCACTACAACCATGTCCATTTCAATCTCATACCCCAGTCCTTCATTCCTCATAAAAAATCATTCCCTCCCTATATTTCTCATACACAGTCCATACTTTTATACAGTCCTTTCATATCTCATACACCTCAGATTATACATATCACTCATACATCAAAACCCTCCATACATATTTTCATACACAGTCCATACATACTTATACAGTCTTTACATATTCTCATACACAGTCCTTACATATCCTCATACACAGTCCTTACATATACTCATACACAGTCCATACATACTCATACACAGTCCATACATATCCTCATACACAGTCCATACATATACTCCCAAAAAACACAGTTTCCATACATACTTTTAAAAAATCCTTACTTTTCTACACAGTCCTTACATATACTCATACACAGTCCATACATATTCTCATACACAGTCCATACATATCCTCATACACAGTCCATACATATCCTCATACACAGTCCTTACATATCCTCATATACATTCCTCATATATACTCATACACAGTCCATACATACTTATACAGTCCATACATATCCTCATACACAGTCCATACATATCCTCATACACAGTCCATACATATCCTCATACACAGTCCATACATATCCTCATACACAGTCCATACATATCCTCATACACAGTCCATACATACTTATACAAAGTCCTTACTTATTCTCATACACAGTCCCTACATACTCATACAAAGTCCTTTCTTTTTCCTCATTTCCAGTCCCTACATAACTCATAACCATTTTCCCTACATATCTATACACAGTCCCTTTCATATATTTATAACAGTCCTTACATATCCTCATACACAGTCCATACATATACTCATACACAGTCCATACATATTCTCATACACAGTCCATACATATTCTCATACACAGTCCATACATATCCTCATACACAGTCCATACATATACTCATACACAGTCCATACATATACAAAGTCCTTACATATTCTCATACACAGTCCATACATATATTTATACAAAGTCCTTACATATTCTCATAAAAGTCCTTCTTATATCATACACAGTCCTACATTTTCCTCATACCAGTCCTTACATATTTCATAAAGTCCCATACTTAATTCATCAATTCTTCATTTCATACACAGCAAATATACTCATTAGCAAGCCTTACATATTATCATAATGTCCTTAATTACTCATAAACAGTTTAATATATCTCATTCAAGTAACAAAACCATAAACATATTAATGGGTATTTCTATAAATGTCCTAAGCATAAACATATTAATACATATTATTCATTTTACAGTCAAGCAGAAATGGGGTTTGACTGCAGCTCTGGATGTGACTGGAGCATAAGACATGATGTAATAGCAGGTAAAATGACTGCAGCTCTAGATGTGACATACATGGCGGTCAGGATGTGCTCAGTGCACAGAGAGCTGGAGGAGGCTGTAGAGTGTCAGCTCTACAGCCCAGGTGTCTCACTTTCCATGGAGTGACCATGCTGATGAGAGGTCCTGTGAGGGTTCCTCAGGACGGGTGCCAGCCCCGGGACGGACCCCCCTCAGAGGGGCACTGAATCATATTTTCACACCTTGTTAAAAACAAAAAGCGCCTTCATCAGGATTTGTTTTTCTGCCTTTCAAATCAGGAAATGAGTTTTATGGGATTTCCAGGTTCTGGCCCCGAAAAGGCAGCAGAAGCGTATAAATATGGAAGATAAGTGAGAAAGCCGCAGAAAGAGCGAGAGCCCGCGACCGTCCGCACGCCGCCATGCTGCCCGTCCTGGCCCTGCTCCTGCTGCTGCCCTGTGCACAGGCTCGCTGCTATTCAAGCCAAGGTGGCACCAGTACATCCGAGTGCTGCCACTTTCTGCTGCTACGTCGTCTTATACCCCAGTCAACCAGAGCTGCCTCTATTAGCTGTACATCTTGTCTTTCCCCAAATACATCCAGAGCTGCAGTCACTATTCTGCTGCTACGTCACGTCTTATACTCCAGTCACACCCAGAGCTGCACTCACTATTCTGCTGCTACGTCACGTCTTATACTCCAGTCACACCCAGAGCTGCAGTTACTATTCTGCTGCTACGTCACGTCTTATCCTCCAGTCACATTCAGAGCTGCTGCCACATCAGGTCTTATCCTCCAGTCACATCCAGAGCTGCTGTCACTATTCTGCTGCTACATCATGTCATATCCTCCAGTCACATCCTGAGCTTCTGCCACATCATGTCTTATCCTCCAGTCACATCCAGAGCTGCAGCCACTATTCTGCTGCTACATCTGGTCTTATCCTCCAGTCAATCCAGAGCTGCTCACTATTTGCTGTTACATTTGTCTTATCCTCCAGTCACATTCCAGAGCTGCTGCCATATTCTTGCTGCTACATCTTGTTTACCCTCCAGTCACATCCAGAGCTGCTGTAGTTCGCTTTTATGACTGTCTATCTCCGTACAAGGCTCGTTACCTCAGTCTTCCAGTCAGCTGTCCCAGTACATTCTGGTACCTGTTTATCTCGGGTCACATCCAGAGCTGCAGTCATATTCTGTGCTACATCATCTCATCACATCCTGAAATTCCAGTCTCATAAAACTGCAACGATCATGTATTATCCTCCTGGTAACATCCAGAGCGCAGCTGCAATATTCTACTGCTTACATGAGGTCTTATCTCAGTCACCTCCAGAGCTGCAGTCACTATTCTGCTGTTACATCTTGTCTTATCCTCCAGTCACATCCGAGCTGAGTCACTATTCTGCGGGCTACATCAGTCATACTCCAGTCACATCAGAGCTGCAGTCACTATTCTGCTGTTACATCCTGTCTTATCATCCAGTCACATCCAGAGCTGCATCCATATTCTGCTATACATCTGTCTTATCCTCCAGTCACACCCAGAGCTGCAGTA
The DNA here is from genome assembly GCA_025379985.1 of Phyllomedusa bahiana. Classification (NCBI taxonomy): domain Eukaryota; kingdom Metazoa; phylum Chordata; class Amphibia; order Anura; family Hylidae; genus Phyllomedusa; species Phyllomedusa bahiana. The sequence continues at coordinate 65,559 of JAODAL010013779.1, read as the reverse complement.
CTATTCTGCTGTTACATCTGCCCTTATCTCCAGTCACATCCAGAGCTGCTGCCACTATTCTGCTGCTACATCTTGTCTTATCCTCCAGTCACATCCAGAGCTGCTGTCACTATTCTGCTTACATCCTGTCTTATACTCCAGTCGCATCCAGAGCTGCTGTCACTATTCTGCGGTTCAATCGTGTCTTATACTCCAGTCACATCCAGAGCTGCTGTCACTATTCTGCTGTTCCATCATGTCCTATACTATAGTCACATCCAGAGCTGCAGTCATATCTCAGTTCATCATGTCTATATCCTCCAGTCACATCCAGAGCTGCAGTCACTATTCTGCTGCTACATCTTGTCTTATCCTCCAGTCACATCCAGAGCTGCAGTCACTATCCTGCTGTTACATCCTGTCTTATCCTCCAGTCACCACCAGAGCTGCAGTCACTATCCTGCTGTTACATCCTGTCCTATCCTCCAGTCACATCCAGAGCTGCTGTCACTATTCTGCTGCTTCATCCTGTTATCCTCAACTCACCTCAAGAGCTGCAGTCACTATTCTGCTGTAACATCTGCTCTATCTCCTAGTCACATCCAGTCTGCTAGTCCACTATTTGCTGTTATCCTGTTTATACTCCATCACATCCAGAGCTGCAGCACTATTCTGCTACTCATGTCCTATCTCCAGTCACATCCAGAGCTGCAGTCACTATTCTGCTGCTACATCATGTATTATACTCCAGTCACATCTAGAGCTGCTGTCACTATTCTGCTGTTACATCCTGTCTTATCCTCCAGTCAATCCAGAGCTGCAGTCACATTTCTGCTGTTAAATATATGTCTTATCTCCAGTCACATCCAGAGCTGCATCACTATTCTGCTGTTACATCCGTCTATCCTCCAGTCACATCCAGAGCTGCAGTCACTTTTCTGCTTTTACATCCTTCTTATCCCCCAAATCAAATCCGGGCCCCAGTTTTTTGCGAAATTTTTTATTTACCCTGGTGCTAATTTTTTTCTTTTTACCTCCGTAACCCCCACGTGGTACTATTCGCTGTTACCATGTCTTACCCTCCAGTCACTCTGAGCTGCAGTTACTATTTGCTTTACTCTGTCTTATCCCCCCGTACACCCAGAGCCGCAGTCATACTCTGCTGTTAATATATGTTATCCCAGTCACACCCGGGACCCGCAGTTATCTGAAAAAATCATATGCTATTTCTCCTTTTCACCCCCGCTGTGTACTGGGTAGGGAGGCCAGGTGGATGAGGGGGGGAGAGTCTAGATCATCAGTGGGTAGAGGGGATCAGAAGCGGTATCGGGGGTGAATCCATCGCATTCAGTTGGGAGAGGTGGTCAGGTGTGTCATCAGAGGGACAGTCCAGACTATCCAGTGGGGGGAGGGGGGGGTGTCATCAGGGGAAGAGTCCAGACCATTCAGTGGGGAGAGGGGGCCAGGAGTGACAACAGAGGAGGAGTTCAGACCACTCAGTGTGGAGAGGGGGCCAGGAGTGGCATCAGAGGAGGAGTCCAGATCATTCAGTGGGGAGAGGGGGCCAGGAGTGACAACAGAGGGAGAGTCCAGACATTCAGTGGGGAGAGGGGGCCAAGAGTGACATCAGAGGAGGAGTCCAGACCATTCAGTGGGGAGAGGGGGCCAGGAGCAGCATCAGAGGAGGAGTCCAGACCATTCAGTGGGGAGAGGGGGCCAGGAGTGGCATCAGAGGAGGAGTCCAGACCATTCAGTGGGGAGAGGGGGCCAGGAGTGACAACGGAGGAGGAGTCCAGACCATTCATTGGGGAGAGTTGGCCAGGAGTGACAAAAGAGGGAGAGTCCAGACTATCCAGTGGGGAGGGGGAGGGGAATGTCATCAGGGGAAGAGTCCAGACTATTCAGTGGGGAGCGGGGGCCAGAAGTGACAACAGAGAAGGAGTCCAGACCATTCAGTGGGGAGTTGGGGCCAGGAGTGACAACAGAGGAGGAGTCCACACCATTCAGTGGTGAGAGGGGGCCAGGAGCAGCATCAGAGGGAAAGTCCAGATCATTCAGTGTGTAGAGGAGGCCAATACTGGCATCAGGGGAAGAGTCCAGATTATTCAGTGGGGAGAGGGGGTCAGGAGCGGCATCAGAGGAGGAGTCCAGATCATTCAGTGAGGAGAGGGGGCCAGGAGTGGCATCAGAGGGAGAGTCCAGATCATTCAGTGACGAGAGGGGGCCAGGAGTAGCATCAACGGGAGTGTCCAAACCAATCAGTGGGTAGAAGGGGCCAAGAGTGACAACAGAGGAGGAGTCCAGACCATTCAGTCGGGAGAGGGGTTCAGGAGCGGCATCAGAGGAGGAGTCCAGATCATTCAGTGGGGAGAGGGGGCCAGGAGTGGCATCAGAGGAGGAGTCCAGATCATTCAGTGGGGAGAGGGGGCCAGGAGTGGCATCAGAGGAGGAGTCCAGATCATTCAGTGGGGAGAGGGGGCCAATACTGGCATCAGGGGAAGAGTCCAGACCATTCAGTCGGGAGAGGGGTTCAGGAGCGGCATCAGAGGAGGAGTCCAGGCCATTCAGTTGGGAGAGGGGGCCAGGAGCAGCATCAGAGGGAAAGTCCAGATCATTCAGTGTGGAGAGGGGGCCAATACTGGCATCAGGGGAAGAGTCCAGATTATTCAGTGGGGAGAGGGGGTCAGGAGCAGCATCAGAGGGAAAGTCCAGATCATTCAGTGGGGAGAGGGGGCCAGGAGTGGCATCAGAGGGAGAGTCCAGATCATTCAGTGGGGAGAGGCGGCCAGAAGCAGCATCAGAGGGAAAGACCAGAGCATTCGGTGGGGAGAGGAGGCCAGGAGGCATCAGAGGAGGAGTCCAGACCATTCAGTGAGGAGAGGGGGCCAGGAGGGGACACAGAGGGGGATCCAGATTTTCAGTGGGGAGGGGGGGGAATGTCATCAAGGAAGAGTCCAGACCATTCAGTGGGGAGAGGGCCAGAATGACAAGAGGGGATCCAGACTTTCAGTTGGGAGAGGGGGCCGGGGGAAACGAAAAATTTCAGGGGGGGGGGGGAGGTTTCCAGAAAAAAATTTTATTGGGGAGAGGGGGCCAGGTACATCAGGGGGAGGGGTCCAACATTGTGGGGAGAGGGGCCAGGAGAATGAGGAAAAGCCAAAAATTCATGGTAGAGGAGGCCAAAGGGGCCAAAACAGGGGAAAGAGCCAAAATTTTCGTGGGGAGGGGGGTCGGAGCGGCATCAGGGGAGGAGTAGATCATTCAGTGGGAGACCGGGCCCCAGGAGGGGGGGCACGAGGGAAGTCCAGACATTTAGTGGGATTAGAAGGGTGGGCCAGGAGTGGCTATCAGAGGTTGAGAGTTCCAGATAATTTACAGTCGGGGAGGGGGGTCGTAGGTTAAGGTGGCATCAATAGGGGAGTCCAGGAATAATTTCAGTGTGGTGATGAGAGGGCGCGGATATTTTAGACCTAGGTAGTGACAAAGAGGAGAGGTCCATGACTATTCGTCAGGGTGTGAGGGGGGGGGTGTGCGGAAGGGGGTAATTGTCATCAGGGAAGATGTTCCAAGATTCCATTCAGTGAGGAGGAGGTGGCCATGGTAGTTGAGGGTGGGGGGGAGGGGGGGGGGGGTCAACTAGAGGAGTCTTCAGACCTATTATCATCGGGGACGGAGGGTGCTGTCCACTGTGTTTTTAGTGACATATCAGAGGATGGAGTCCAGACCTGTTCACGTGGGGGAGTTGTTATTTTAGTGGCCAGGAGTGTAAACAGAGGGTGGAGTCCAGACATTTTCCGTGGGTGAGGTTGGAGTAGGTGGGCTCCAATTAGATTGACTCAGAGGAGGTGTCCAGACCATTCAGTGTGGAGAGGGGGGTCCCAGGTAGCCAGCTAATCAGAGGATAAGTCCAGATCATTCGAGTGTGGAGATGGGGGTCAAATACTGGCTATCAGAGGAGGAGTTCTCAGACCATCTGTGAGAGGGTGGTTAGGTTACGTGGCGCATCAGAGGAGGAGTCTCAGGACCATTCAGTGACGAGGGTGATCCAGGTAGTGTACATACAGAGAGTCCAAGTCCTTATTCGCGAGATGGGGGCCCGGAGTGACATCGCAGAGGAGCGAGTCTCCAGATCATTCGTGAGATGAGAGGGGCCAGAAGTGATGCATATGCGCAGAGGGAGAGTCTGCTAATGACCATTCTAAGTGTGGGTAGAGGGTGTTCCAGGAGTGGCATCAGTAGGTGTGAGTCCAGTTCATTCAGTGGGAGAGAGGGGGCATTTAGAGGGGTGTCCAAGTGTGTACTTGAACAGAGGTAGGTGTCCAGACCGTGTTCAGTGGGAGAGTCGGGGTCAGTGAGTCGGGCATCTGGGAAGAGGTAAGATCATTCAGTGGTGGTAGTGGTAGAGGATTGGCCAGGAGTTTCTGTCAGAAGTCTAACCCTATGAGGAGATAATGCATTGTTTTTTCGGAGAATTATGGTGATGAGATGTCTTCCATGGGACATGTTCTCCTCACACCATCTTCTCGCCTTTGTATTTCAGCACTGTGTCGTTACGCAGGGAAGACCTTCAAGTTGGGGGAGTCATGGCTGGGGCCGGCCTGCCAGCTCTGCACCTGTCTGCACCCCGTGGGGGTCGGATGCTGCGACATGTGAGTAGCAGAATAAAATTCTGAAAAATGAACTGTGGGAGGGTTGCTGGACAATGTGATTACCAGTATAGCGGGATGAGGAGGAGGATTGCTGGTCTATGTGATTACCAGTATAGAGGGATGAGGAGGAGGATTGCTGGTCTATGTTATTACCAGTATAGAGGGATGAGGAGGATGGATTGGCTGACATGTGATTATCGCAATATACGTAGGGATGAGGAGCGGATTGGCTGGCGATCTATGTGTACACTACCAGTATGAGAGAGGAGATGAGGAGGAGGATTGCGTTGACAAGGTGGAATACCGAGTATAGAGGGTATGAGGAGGAGGACTTGTTGGGTCTATGTTATTACCAGTATAGAGGGATGAGGAGGAGGGAGTCGACTGGTCTATGTTATTACCAGTATAGAGGGATGAGGAGGAGGATTGCTGGTCTATATTATTACCAGTATAGAGGGATGAGGAGGAGGATTGCTGGTCTATGTTATTACCAGTATAGAGGGATGAGGAGGAGGATGCTGTGGTCTATGTTCATTATCAGTATGAGGGTATGAGGCGTGGAGGATTGCTGCTGGTCATATGTCTATTACCAGTATAGAGGGTGAGGAGGGAGGATTGTGGTCTAATGTTTTAACCCAGTATAGAGGATGAGGAGGAGGATGGCTGGTCTATGTTTTTACCAGTATTAGGAGGTATGAGGTGGAGGAGGGAGTTGCATGGTCTATGTTATTACCAGTATAGAGGATGAGGAGAGGAGGATTGCTGGTCTATGTTATTACCAGTATAGAGGGAGGAGGAGGAGGATTGCTGAGTCTATGTGGATTACAGTATAAGAGGATGAGTGATGAGATTGCTGGTCTTGTTAATTTACCTGTGGTTTGTTTAATAGGGGATTGTGGAGGGATGGGAGGAGGGAGGATTGCGTAGGATCTATTGTTAATTACCAGTATAGAGGATGAGGAGGATTGCTGGTCTATATTATTACCAGTATAGAGGGATGAGGAGGAGGATTGCTGGACTATGTTATTACCAGTATAGAGGGATGAGGAGGAGGATTGCTGGTCTATGTGTATTACTCAGTTAGTATGAGGGGGATGAGAGAGGAGGATTGTTGGTGCTATGTTATTACCAGTATAGGAGGATGAGGAGGAGGATTGCTGGTCTATGTTATTACCAGTATAGAGGGATGAGGAGGAGGATTGCTGGTCTATGTTATTACCAGTATAGGGGGATGAGGAGGAGGATTGCTGGTCTATGTGATTACCAGTATAGAGGGATGAGGAGGAGGATTGCTGGGTCATGTTATTACAGTATAGGGCGGATGAGGAGGAGGAATTTAGCAGGTCTATGTTATTTCCAGATATAGGGGGCATGAGGAGGTGGATGGCTGGGTCTATGTGTTATTACCAGTATAGGGGTATTGAAGGGAAGGTGAGGAATGCTGGACTATGTTATTAACAGTATAGGGGGTGAGGAGGAGGATTGCATGGTCTATGTTATTACCGTTTAGAGGGATGAGGAGGAGAGATTGATGGGTCTATGTTATTACCAGGTATAGGGGATGAGGAGGAGGATGCTGGGGTCTTATGTTATTACCTGTATAGGGGGGATGTATGAGGAGGAGGATTGCTGGTCTATGTTATTACCAGTATAGGGGGATGAGGAGGAGGATTGCTGGTCTATGTTATTACCAGTATAGGGGGATGAGGAGGAGGATTGCTGGTCTATGTTATTACCAGTATAGAGGATGAGGAGGAGGATTGCTGGTCTATGTTATTACCAGTATAGAGGATGAGGAGGAGGATTGCTGAGGGGGTTCTTATGATTGTTAATTTTTTTTTAAAAACCAGTATAGGTGATTGAGGAGGGATTGCTGAGTCTATAGTTATCTTACCAGTATAGAGGATGAGGAGGAGGATTGCTGGTCTATGTGATTACCAGTATAGAGGATGAGGAGGAGGATTGCTGGTCTATGTTATTACCAGTTAAGTGGGATGAGGGGTGGATTGCTGGCTTCAAAATGTTAGTTACCGTATAGAGGATGAGAGGAGGAATTGCTGGGTCTATGTGGATTACCAGCTTAACGGGGGCATGAGGAGAGGAGGATTGCAGGTCTATGTTATTAACTGTATAGGGGGATGAGGAGGAGGATTGCTGGTCTATGTTATTACTGTGATTAGGGGGTTGAGGAGGAGATGCTGGAGTAATGTTATTACCCGGTAATTAGGGGGATGGAGGAGGAGGATGCTGGTAGTATGTTATTACCAGTATAGGGGTGATGAGGAGGAGGATTGTTTTTCTGGTCTATTGTTATTAACAGTGATAGAGGATGAGGAGGAGGATATGCTTGGTCTATGTTATTACCAGTATTGGGGATCGGATGAGGAGGAGGAATGATGTCGATGTTCGATTACAGTAGGTAGAGGGATGAGCGAGAGAGGATTGCTGATCTATTGTATAATTACCAGATAGAGGGAGGATGGAGGTAGTGAGGATTTGCTGGTTGTATTTTTTGTCTTTGAAGTGGATTACCAGTAAAGAGAGGATGAGGAGGAGGATTGATGGTCTATGTTATTACCAGTATATAGGGATGAGGAGGAGGATTGACTGGTCTTTGTTATTACCAGTTATAGGGGGGATGAGAGGAGGAGATTGCTGCGTCTATGTATTAACGCAGTTATAGGGGATGAGGAGGAGGATTGCTGGTCTATGTTATTACCAGTATAGAGGGATGAGGAGGAGGATTGCTGGTCTATGTTATTACCAGTATAGAGGATGAGGAGGAGGATTGCTGGTCTATGTTATTACCAGTATAGGGGGATGAGGAGGAGGATTGCTGGTCTATGTTATTACCAGTATAGAGGGATGAGGAGGAGGATTGCTGGTCTATGTTATTACCAGTATAGAGGGATGAGGAGGAGGATTGCTGGATTTTGTTATAACACTTTGGTTGGGAGAGATAAATTGAGGAACACAGACTTTTGATCACCATCTTTTAATATCACATCTGTTTTCGTCCCAGAACCCAGCACCCCATTGACTTTCCCTCCTGGTGTGAAGCTCATTACGATCCTCAAACGTGTCAAATCTCTGTGGTACAGAAAGCCAACCCGAAGCTGCCGTGTGTGCACAGCGCCGACTACGAATGGGGGTCAGCCGAAACGCCAGAGTCGTTCACACACACTGTATATCCCACGCACAGATAGAAGAGCCCAGCACCCCCACAATGCGATAAGGACTGCCCTGATGGACATCTATCATTGCAGCATATCCCCAGCTCCCCCACAATGCGATAAGGACTGCCCTGATGGACATCTATCACTACAGCATAGCCCCAGCGCCCCCACACTGCGATAAGGACCGCCCTGATTGACAACCATCATTGCAGCATATCCCCACCGCCCCCACAATGCGATAAGGACTGCCCTGATGGACATCTATCATTTCAGCATATCCCCAGCGCCCCCACAATGCGATAAGGACTGCCCTGATGGACATCTATCAGTACAGCATATCCCCAGCCCCCCCACAATGCGATAAGGACTGCCCTGATGGACATCTATCACTACAGCATATCCCCAGCACCCCACAATGCGATAAGGACTGCCCTGATGGACATCTATCACTACAGCATATCCCCAGGCCCCCACAATATGGATAAGGACTGCCCTGATGGACATCTATCATACAACATATCCCAGCGCCCCCACAATGCGATAAGGACTGCCCTGATGGACATCTATCATTACAGCATATCCCAGCACCCCCACAATGCGATAAGGACTGCCCTGTTGGACATCTATCACTTCAGCATATCCCCAGCGCCCCCACAATGCGATAAGGACTGCCCTGATGGACATCTATCACTACAGCATATCCCCAGCGCCCCCACAATGCGATAAGGACTGCCCTGATGGACATCTATCATTACAGCATATCCCTCAGCGCCCAACCACAATGCGATAAGGACTGCCCTGATGGACATCCTATCATTACAGCAAATCCCAGCGCCACAAATGCGGTGAATAGGAATGCCTGATGGGACATCTATCACTAGAGCTTCCCAGCGCCCCACAATGCGTAGGACTGCCTGATGGACCATCTATCACACAGTATCCCAGCCCCCCCAACAATGCGTTAAGGACTCCCTGATGGAATCTATCATTACGCATTCCCAGCCCCCCACAATGCGTAAGGACTGCCCTGATGGAATCTATTTTTGGCAGCATATCCCCAGCCCCCCCCACAATGCGATAAGGACGCCCTGATGGACATTTCCCCTAAAAGCATACCCCCAGGCCCCCCCAACAATGCGTAAGGACTGCCCTGAGGACACTATCATTCAGCTATCCAGCGCCCCCAAAATTGCGATAAGGATCCCTGATGGCATCTATCATTCGCATACCCCCAGCGCCCCCACAATGCGTAAGGTGCCCTGATGGAATTTTCATTGCAGCTATCCCCCGCCCCCCAAAATGCGATAGGATGCCTGATGGACATCTATCATCAGCAACCCCCAGCGCCCCCCAATGCGAAAAGGACTGTGTGGACATTTTTACGCATACCCAGCCCCCCCACAATGCGTTAGGACTGCCCGTGGAATTATCACAAAGCATATCCCGCGCCCCCACAAGCGATAAGGACTGCCCTGATGGACTCTATCACTACAACATACCCCCAGCGCCCCCACAATGCGAAAAGGACTGCCCTGATGGCATCTATCATACGCATACCCCTTTTCTCCGGGGAAAACCATTAGACGTGTCCAGAGCAAGTGACTGCTGTCCCTGTTCTCCACTGATACCACCCAAGCATCCAAAAGGATCCAAGGAAGAGAGGGCTGTCACATAGGGAACATACGGACTGTGGTGGGACACATAGCTAGACCCCCAGCCAACCTGTCCTAATAGCGTGTATGACCACTGAGCCCTGCGCTCCCCCTCCACCAGGCTGCTGTATGCTGTGCTTACAATAAAGTCTTCCCCCCCTATATCAGAGTGGTATTGGGTGTGAGGGAGGCGCGGCGAGGCAGGCGGCCATTTATACATGTGAAGGCACCAGAAACATAATGACCTACTCCCAGTCATCTAAATGGGCGCCACGAGTCATACAGCTGGCTCCTCCCACTGCCGGGTGACACACCATGCCCATTCCTGCCCCACCGAGGGCAGAGAGCCCATCCAAATAACTGTCCTACCCCACCGAGGGCAGAGAGCCCATCCAAATAACTGTCCTACCCCACCGAGGGCAGAGAGCCCATCCAAATAACTGTCCTACCCCACCGGGGGCCGAGAGCCCCTCCAACTAACTGTCCTACCCCACCGAGGGCAGAGAGCCCATCCAAATAACTGTCCTACCCCACCGAGGGCAGAGAGCCATCCAAATAACTGTCCTAACCCCACCGAGGGCAGAGAGCCCATCCAATAACTGTCCTACCCACCGAGGGCAGAGAGCCCATCCAAATAACTGTCCTACCCACACGAGGGCAGAGAGCCCATCCAAATAACTGTCCTACCCCACCGAGGGCAGAGAGCCCATCCAAATAACTGTCCTACCCCACCGAGGGCAGAGAGCCCATCCAAATAACTGTCCTACCCCACCGAGGGCAGAGAGCCCATCCAAATAACTGCTGTAGAACAGCATGGGGCGAGGGCAGCTATGACCCATGTATTATCAAGGCTCACATGAGTAATACAGCTGGCTCCTCCACGCCGGGGTGACACACAGGGCCAATTCTGCCACCCACCGAGGGCAGAGGCCATCCAAATAACTGCTGCTAGACAGCATGGGGCAGAGGGAGCTATGACCCAATTATAACGGCTCCACATAGAGTATACGCTGGTCCTACCACTGCCCGGGAGGACCCACCAATGCCATTCCTACCCCACGAGGGCAGAGAGCCCATCCAAATAACTGTGTAGAACCAGCATGGGGCGAGGGAGCTATGACCCATTATTATCAAGGCTCTACCACCGAGAGAGTATAAGCTGGCTACCTCCACTGCGGGTGACCCACTCCATTCCTACCCCACCGAGGGCAGAGAGCCCATCCAAATAACTGCTGTAGAACAGCATGGGGCGAGGGCAGCTATGACCCATGTATTATCAAGGCTCCACCATAGAGTACTACAGCTGGCTCCTCCCACTGCCGGGTGACCCACCATGCCCATTCCTACCCCACCGAGGGCAGAGAGCCCATCCAAATAACTGTCCTACCCCACCGAGGGCAGAGCCATCAAATAACTGTCCTACCCACGAGCAGATGACCCATCAATAATGCTGTAGAACAGCATGGGGCGAGGGCAGCTATGACCCATGTATTATCAAGGCTCCACCATAGAGTAATACAGCTGGCTCCTCCCACTGCTGGGTGACACACCATGCCCATTCCTGCCCCACCGAGGGCGTAGATCATATCCAAATTGCTGCATTAGAAGTATAGAGACATCTGTGGCCCCTTCCCCATCCAGTCCGGGGAGGGGCCCGAGCGCCATGTCAGATACAGATAGAGTGTGAGGAGTACACGGGGGACACGTAGGAGGCCAGCAGTGGGTTGGTGGGCAGCACTCGGATGGGCAGGTCCCAGCTGAAGGTGTCCACATCAATGTGCTCGGCCCCCGTCCAGGTGATGATCTCCGCCTGGTTCTCCGGCACGGTGGGGGCTTCCACAGTCTCGCGAGCCGTCACAAACTCAAAGTGAAGACGCCACTTGAGGGACACTGGAAAGAGAAGAGAGAGATCAGGGTCAGCTCGGACGTCCGAGGGTCAGACATCTACGAGGGAGGAGGTGGGGGTCAGACGTCTACGAGGGGGGAGGTGGGGGTCAGACGTCTACGAGGGGGGAGGTGGGGGTCAGACGTCTACGAGGGGGGAGGTGGGGGTCAGACGTCTACGAGGGGGGAGGTGAGGGTCAGACATCTACGAGGGGGGAGGTGGGGGTCAGACATCTACGAGGGGGGAGGTGGGGGTCAGACGTCTACGAGGGGGGGAGGTGGGGGTCAGACGTCTACGAGGGAGGTGAGGGTCAGACATCTATGAGGGAGGTGGGGGTCAGCCATCTACGAGGAGGGAGGTGGGGGTCAGACATCTACGAGGGGGGAGGTGGGGGGTCAGACGTCTACGAGGGAGGTGAGGGTCAGACATCTACGAGGGGGGGAGGTGAGGGTCAGACATCTTCGAGGGTGGAGGTGAGGGTCAGACATCTACGAGGGGGGAGGTGGGGGTCAGACATCTACGAGGGGGGAGGTGGGGGTCAGACGTCTACGAGGGGGGAGGTGGGGGGTCAGACGTCTACGAGGGGGGAGGTGGGGGTCAGACGTCTACGAGGGGGGAGGTGGGGGTCAGACGTCTACGAGGGGGGAGGTGGGGTCAGAATCTACGAGGGGGGGGGGGGGTCAAAATTCGAGGGGGGGGTGGGGGGTCAGGATAAAGGGGGGAGGTGGGGGTCGGGGACTCTAGAGGGGGGAGGTGGGGGGTCAGAATCTCGGGGGGGGGGGGGGGGGGTCAGACTTTTTACGGGGGGGAGGGGGGGGGTCGAGTCTAGAGGGGGAGGTGGGGGGTCGACATTTTGAGGGGGGAGGTGGGGGTCAGACCTCTACGAGGGGGGAGGGGGGGGTCGAGTCTACGAGGGGGGGGAGGGGGGGGGTCGAGTCAGAGGGGGGAGGTGGGGGTCAGAGTTAAAAGGGGGGGGGGGGGGTCAGGTTTTTAGGGGGGAGGGGGGGGTCAGACATCTACGGGGGGAGGGGGGGGGTCAGACTCACGAGGGGGGGGTGGGGTAAAAAAATTACGAGGGGGGAGGGTGGGGGGGTCAGACTCTACGAGGGGGAGGGGGGGGGTCAGAGTTACGGGGGGGAGGTGGGGGGTCAAAAATTACGGGGGGGGAGGGGGGGGGGTCAGAGTTACGGGGGGGAGGTGGGGGGTCGAGTCTACGGGGGGGGGAGGTGGGGGGTCGAGTCTACGAGGGGGGAGGTGGGGGGTCAGACGTTTCGGGGGGGAGGTGGGGGTAAAGACGTTACGAGGGGGGAGGTGGGGGGTCAGACGTCTACGAGGGGGGAGGGGGGGGGTCAGACTCTACGGGGGGGGGGGGGTCGCCCTTTACAAAGGGGGGGGAGGTGGGGGGTCAGAGTCTACGGGGGGGGAAATGGGGGGGTCGGGTTTTACGAGGGGGGAGGTGGGGGGGTGGGGTACTCGAGGGGGGAGGGGGGGGGTCAGAGCTCGGGGGGGGGAGGTGGGGGTCAGAGTCTAGGGGGGGGGGTGGGGGTGACGATACTGGGGGGGGGTGGGGGTCGACGTCTACGAGGGGGGAGGTGGGGTCAGACGTTAGGGGGGGAGGGGGGGTCAAAAATCTCGAGGGGGGGAAAGGTGGGGGGTCAGACTCTACGGGGGGGGGAGGTGGGGGTTTTCAAAAATCTCGAGGGGGGAGGTGGGGGTTTAAATCTCGAGGGGGGGAGGTGGGGGGTCGCTCTACGGGGGGGGGGGGGGGGGTCGATCTACGAGGGGGGGGGGGGGGTCAACTTTCGAGGGGGGGGGGGTGGGGGGTCCAGACTTACGAGGGGGGAGGTGGGGGGGTCGGGTCTCGGGGGGGGAGGTGGGGGGTCAGGGGGGGGGTGGGAAACTTGAGGGGGGGGGGGGGGTCAAAATCTCGGGGGGGAGGGGGGGGGTCAGACTTACGAGGGGGGGGGGTGGGGGTAAGACATCTAGAGGGGGAGGTGGGGGGTCGGGTTACAGGGGGGAGGTGGGGGTCAGACTTCGAGGGGGGGGTGGGGGTCAGACTTCGGGGGGGGAGGTGGGGGTCAGACGTCTACGTGGGGGGGTGGGGGTGAGTTAGAGGGGGGAGGTGGGGGGTCGACTTCGAGGGGGGGGTGGGGGTCAGACTCTACGGGGGGGAGGGGGGGGTGGGGTTACGAGGGGGGGAGGGGGGGGGTCGAGTCTAGAGGGGGGGGGGTGGGGGTAGATTAAAAGAGGGGGAGGGGGGGGGTCAAAATCTACGGGGGGAGGTGGGGGTCAGACCTCTACGAGGGGGGGGGTGGGGGGTCGACTCTACGAGGGGGGGGGTGGGGGTCAGATCTGAGGGGGGGGGGTGGGGGGGTCAGACTCAGAGGGGGAGGGGGGGGGTAGACTCTAGGGGGGGAGGGGGGGGGTCAAAATCTACGAGGGGGGAGGTGGGGGGGTCAGACTTACGGGGGGGGAGGTGGGGGTCAGACCTACGGGGGGGAGGGGGGGGGTAGACTCTACGAGGGGGGAGGGGGGGGGGTCAGACGTCTACTAGGGAGGAGGTGGGGGTCAGCGTCTGGAAGGGGGGGAGGTCGGGGGTCAGACCCTCTCCGAGGAGGTGGGGCTCAGACAATCTATGAGGGGGAGGTGGGGCCTCAGGACATCTACGAGGTAGGGGGGAGGTGGGGCTCAGACCTCTACGAGGGGGGAGGTGGGGGGTCAGACGTCTACGAGGGGGGAGGTGGGGTCGACTTCTACGAGGGACCGGTGGGGGTACAGCATCTACGAGGGAGGAGGTGAGGGTCAGACGTCTACGAGGGAGGAGGTGGGGGTCAGACCTCTACGAGGGGGGAGGTGGGGGGTCAGACCTATACGAGGGAGGTGGGGGTCAGACATCTAAGAGGGGGGAGGTGTGGTACAGACTCGTCTACGAGGGAGGAGGGTGGGGGCGTCAGACCTCTACGGGGGGGAGGTGGGGGGTCAGACTTCTACGTGGGTGGTGGGGGTCAGACATCTACGGGGGGGAGGTGAGGGTTCCAGACATATACGAGGGAGGTGGGTGGGGGTCAGACCTCTACGCCGGGGGAGGTGGGGGGTCAGACATCTACGAGGAGGGAGTTGGGGGTCAGACATGAGAAGCGGTCTATACAGGAGACTGAGGCACGCATCCATTCATCCATTTTTATCCTCTCTGCTCCTCATGTGATCAGGTCCTTAATGTGAGCCCTGTGTGGTTGCAGTAGCTGCTCTGCTTTCGCTGTACACTTGTACACACCCTGAGTGATTCTCCCCCAGCAACCTGCCTTGTGTGTGCCCTATCTACAACAAGTGTGAGCTGCCCTCCTTGGCTGCTCACCCAGGCTCTGATCGGCTGTGTACATACCATACCTACCAACTGTGCTGCATGTACCCCCATGGTCTGGGGGGCTGTACATATCACCTGGGGTATAGGGTGCACCCATATAATACCTCCCCACAGTGCTGCATGTACCCCCATGGTCAGGGGGGGCTGTACATATCACCAGGGGTATAGGGTGCACCCACACAATACCTCCCCACAGTGCTGCATGTACCCCCATGGTCGGGGGAGCTGTACACACTACCAGGGATATAGAGTGCACCCATATAATACCTCCCCACAGTGCTGCATGTACCCCCATGGTCAGGGGGGTGCTGTACATATCACCAGGGGTATAGGGTGCACCCACACAATACCTCCCCAACTGTGTGTGCATGTGCCCCCATTGGTCAGGGGAGCATGTTTACACATCACCAGGTATATAGGGTGCACCCACACAATACCTCCCCACAGTGCTGCATGTACCCCCATGGTCAGGGGGGAGCTGTACACATCACCAGGTATATAGAGTGCACCCACACAATACCTCCCCACAGTGCTGCATGTACCCCCATGGTCAGGGGGGCTGTACACATCACCAGGTATATAGGGTGCACCCACACAATACCTCCCCACAGTGCTGCATGTACCCCCATGGTCAGGGGGGCTGTACACATCACCAGGTATATAGAGTGCACCCACACAATACCTCCCCACAGTGTTGCATGTACCCCCATGGTCAGGGGGTGAGGTACATATCACCAGGTATATAGGGTGCACCCACATAATACCTCCCCACAGTGCTGCATGTACCCCCATGGTCAGAGGGTGAGGTACATATCACCAGGGATATAGAGTGCACCCATATAATACCTCCCCACAGTGCTGCATGTGCCCCCATGGTCAGAGGGTGCTGTACACATCACCAGGTATATAGAGTGCACCCACACAATACCTCCCCACAGTGCGTCATGTACCCCCATGGTCAGGGGGAGCTGTACACATCACCAGGTATATAGAGTGCACCCATATAATACCTCCCCACAGTGCTGCATGTACCCCCATGGTCAGGGGGAGCTGTACATATCACCAGGGATATAGAGTGCACCCATATAATACCTCCCCACAGTGCTGCATGTACCCCCATGGTCAGGGGGGCTGTACATATCACCAGGTATATAGAGTGCACCCATATAATACCTCCCCACAGTGCTGCATGTACCCCCCATGGTCAGGGGGTGAGGTACATATTACCAGGTATATAGGGTGCACCCACCATAATACTCCCCCACCGTGCCCTGAATCGTACCCCCATGGTCAGAGGGTGAGGTACATATCACCAGGGATATAGAGTGCACCCATATAATACCTCCCCACAGTGCTGCATGTACCCCCATGGTCAGGGGGGCTGTACATATCACCAGGGATATAGAGTGCACCCATATAATACCTCCCCACAGTGCTGCATGTGCCCCCATAGTCAGGGGGCTGTTACACTTAACCAGGGATATAGAGGGCCCCACCAATACCTCCCCACATTTGCTGTATGTCCCCCATGGTCGGGGGGGCTGTACACAACACCAGGGATATCGGGTGCACCCACACAATACCTCCCCACAGTGCTGCATGTGCCCCCATAGTCAGGGGGGTGCTGTACATATCACCAGGGATATAGAGTGCACCCATATAATACCTCCCCACAGTGCTGCATGTGCCCCCATGGTCAGGGGGGCTGTACATATCACCAGGGATATAGGTCACCAAATACCTACCCACTGCTGCTGAACCCCCTGGCGGGGGGGAGCTTAAATCACCGGTTTTAGAGTGCCCCCCAAATCCTCCCCACAGTGCTGCATGTACCTCCATGGTCAGCGGGTGCTGTACACATCACCAGGTATATAGGGTGCACCCATATAATACCTCCCCACAGTGCTGCATGTACCCCCATGGTCAGAGGGAGCTATATAGAATACACCCACAATCCTTGGGGTGCTGTATGTACCACTCACCGATGTTGGTGCTGAAGCCGGGGCAGGAGCTGAGGGGCACGGGCAGGCTGAAGGTACTGCTGGCGGTGTGCAGGCAGGACTCGTGGTGCTGAGCGTGAGTACTGATAGACACCGGCTGCCCCCGGGAGCGTCGGTACTCCTCCTGCACACCCTCCTCCGTCTGAAGAGACACCGAGTACTGCAGAGAGGAAACAACACCCATCAGCCAGAGGTAAGGGAGGATGATGAGGGTGAGGAGCCGGGGTCTGTGTGGTGAGGACACAGCTATCAGGGATGATGAGGGTGATGTGCCGGGGTCTGTGTGATGAGGACACAGCTATCAGGGATGATGAGGGTGATGAGCCGGGGTCTGTGTGATAAGGACACAGCTATCAGGGATGATGAGGGTGATGAGCCGGGGTCTGTGTGATGAGGACACAGCTATCAGGGATGATGAGGGTGATGAGCCGGGGTCTGTGTGGTGAGGACACGGCTATCAGGGATGATGAGGGTGATGAGCCGGGGTCTGTGTGGTGAGGACACAGCTATCAGGGATGATGGGGTGAGTGGGGGGTCTGTGTGGTGAGGACACGCTATCGGGATGATAAAGGTGATGAGCCGGGGTCTGTGGGGTGTGGACATGGCTATCAGGGATGATGAGGGTGATAAAGCCGGGGCTGTGTGGTGGAGGGACACAGCTATCAGGATGATTGAGGGTGATGAACGGGGGGGGTTAGTTGTGAGGGGGAGGACACGGCTATCAGGGTGGATGAGGGTGATGAGCCGGGGTCTGTGTGTTGAGGACACGGCTATCAGGGATGATGAGGGTGATGAGCCGGGGTCTGTGTGATGAGGACACGGCTATCAGGGATGATGAGGGTGATGAGCCGGGGTCTGTGGGGTGGGGGAAACAAGCTATCAGGGATGATGAAGGGTGATGAGCCGGGGTCTGTGTGGTGAGGACACGGCTATCAGGGATGATGAGGGTGATGAGCCGGGGTCTGTGTGATGAGGACACAGCTATCAGGGATGATGAGGGTGATGAGCCGGGGTCTGTGTGGTGAGGACACAGCTATCAGGGATGATGAGGGTGATGAGCCGGGGTCTGTGTGGTGAGGACACGGCTATCAGGGGTGATGAGGGTGATGAGCCGGGGTCTGTGTGTGAAGGAACCGGTATTCAGGGATGATGAGGGTGAGAGAGCCGGGGTCTGTGTGGGGAAAGACACGGGGTATCAGGGTTTGATGAGGGTGATGAGCCGGGGTCTGTGTGATGAGTACACGGCTATCAGGGATGATGAGGGTGATGACCGGGGTCTGTGTGGATGAGGACACAGCGCTATCAGGGATGAGAGGGTGATGAGCCGGGGTTTCGGGTGTGGTTGGGGACACGGGTATCAGGGATGATGAGGAACCGTCTTGGTTGGTGAGGGACACGCTATCAGGGTTTGATGGGGGTTGATGGCCGGGGTGCTGTGTGGTGAGGACACAGCTATCAGGGATGATGAGGGTGATAAAGCCGGGTCTGTGTGGTGAGGACACGGGGCTATCAGGGATGATGGGAAGCTATCAGGGATGTTTGAGGGTGATGTGCCGGGGTCTGTGTGGTGAGGACACAGCTATCAGGGATGATGAGGGTGATGAGCCGGGGTGTTGTGTGGGAGGCCCACAGCTATCAGGGATGATGAGGGTGATGGCCGGGGTTGTGGGGTGGGGAAAAGCTATCAGGGATGATGAGGGGATGACCCGGGGGTTTTCTGTGGGGTGGGACCAGGTATTGGGATGTAGGGTGTGGCGGGGGGCTGTGTGTGGGGCCACAGCTATCAGGGTGATGAGGGTGATGAGCCGGGGTTTGTTTTGTGGAGGACACGTTTATGGGGGTGTGAGGGTGATAGGGGGTTGTGTGGTGAGGACACAGCTATAGGGATTTGGGGTATCCAGGGTGATAGGGTGGAAGGGGGCTTGGGTGAGGACACGGCTTCGGGTGATGAGGGTGATGAGCGGGGTTGTTGATGAGGAAAAAGGTTCGGGTGTGGGGTGGAGCCGGGGTCTGTGTGGGGGACACGGCTATCGGGGTGATGGGGGTGATGGGGGGGTCTGTGTGATGGGCCCAAAAGCTTCGGGATGATGAGGGTGGGGCCCGGGGTCTGTGGGTGAGCACGCTTCGGATGTGAGGGTGATGAGCCGGGGCTGTTGGTGACACAGCTACGGGGGAGTTTGGGGGTGTGAGCGGGGTCTGTGTGATGGAGGAAGCTATCAGGGATGATGAGGGTGATGGCCGGGGTCTGTGTGATGGGCCCCGTACGGGGTGATGGGGGGTTGAGCCGGGGTCTGTGGGGTGAGGACACGGTGGGGTAGGGGTTTGATGAGGCACAGATAAAGGTGATGAGGGTGAGTGCCGGGGTCTTGTGTGGTGGGAACAGTATCGGGGATGATGAGGGAAGGGATTGGGGGTGTTGGTAGGGACACGGCTATAGGGATGATGGGTGAGGGGGGTTTTGTGTGTGAGGACACGGCTATAGGGAAATTTTTGGGGGTGATGAGCGGGGTCTGTGTGGTGAGGACTGTGGCTATCGGATGATGAGGGTGATGGTTGGGGTCTGTGTGGTGAGGTACACGGTATCAGGGATGGTATGTGGGGTGATGAGCCGGGGTCTGTGTGATGGTGACGGCTATCAGGGAATGAGAGGGTGATGAGCGGAGTCGAGTGTTCTGTGTGGTGGGACACGGCTATAGGGATTGAATGAGGGTGATGAGCACGGGGTCTTGTTGTGGTGAGGACACGGATTGATCAGGGTGATGAGGGACAGGTATCAGGATGATGAGGGGTTGATGAGCGGGGTCTGTGTGGTGAGGACAGGCAGATGCAGGGCTGGATACGGGTGATGAGTCGGGGTTGTGTGGTTGAGGACCACGGCTTATCAGGGGTGATGAGCGGTGATGAGCGGGCGGGGGTTTTTTGATGAGGAACGGGCTATCTGGGATGATGAGGGTGATGAGCGGGGTCTGTGTGATGATGGACCTACGGGCTATCAGGATGATGCGCGGTGATGTGCCGGGGTCTGTGAGACTGAGGGACAAAGCTATCAGGGAATGAAGAGTGTGATGTGCCGGGGTCTGTGTGGATGAGGTCTCACGGCTCTATCAGGGATGATCGGATGAGGTTGTCGATTGGGCCGGGGTCTGTGGTGTGTGAGGATACACGGCTATCAGGGATGATGAGGTGTGATGTGAGGGTGTCTTGTGTTGTGAGGAACACGACTATCAGGGATGATGATGTGTGACCGGGGTTCTGTGTGTATGAGGACAGTGATCAGGGATGATTGAGGGTGATGAGACGGTGGGTTTGTGTGGTGGGACACCGGCATTCAGGGATGAAGAGGGTGATGAGCCGGGAGTCTGTGTGGTCGAGGACACGGCTAATCAGGGTGATGAGGACATGGCTATCTGGGGATGATGAGGGTGATGACGCCGGGGTCTGTGTTGGTCTGAGGACGACGGCTATCAGGGATGATGAAGGGTGATGTGGGGTCTGTGTGGTGAGGGCACCAGCTGAGGGATGATGAGGGTGATGATCTGGGGTCCAGGCCTCTCACCTGCAGGCAGGGGATGTCCCCGTCGGAGAAGTTGAAGGTGCCGATCACGTCCTCTCCGATCTTATACACGGTTTTGAGATGCTGGTATCGGTGCTCGACGTGCTAATGGGACCCGGCGTCCGCGTTGCTTGATGTGTACTGATCGCTGTGGGGGTGAAGAGAGACGGATGAGTCGGAGAAGCGCAAGGGCTACCCAGCGAGGGCCACGGGGGTTAGGGTCCTCCTGTAGTAGAGTTACTACTGAGGGGAACGGTTTCATTAAAAATCATTCAATTTCCCGCGAGGTGCGCGTCATGGATATCTCTATCGCCGAGTCGCTCAGCAAGCCTGGAGTCCATCTTACACATTCATCAATTCCTTCCAGGAATCGGATTGGACTGGCCACCTCATCGCTCCGTCAATGGCTGGAGTAGAGCCCTGGTACGATCTGAGAGAGGACGGGCCGTCAGCGCGGGGGGAGGCACAGGGGACGGGACGTCAGCGCAGGTGAGCGAGGGCACAGATGGAGGGCGTCCAGCGCTGGGGGGGATGGCACAGGGGACGGGGCAGTCAGGCAGGGGTACTCAGATGATGGGCCGTCAGTCCCTAGGGACATTGGCGACAGAGGTGCCGGTCGGAGCAGGTGCATATACGGGACGGGCCCGGTCGGTGCAGGCGTCTACACAGGTGGGTGGTCAGTACAGGTGTATACACAGGACGGGCGGTCAGTACAGGTGAATACACAGGACGGGCGGTCAGTACAGGTGAATACACAGGACGGGCGGTCAGTATAGGTGTATACATAGGTTGGCGGTCAGTACAGGTGTATATACAGGTGGGTGGTCAGTACAGGAGCCTACAGAGGACGGGTGGTCAGTACAGGTGTTATAACAACAGGAACGGGCAGGGTCATTATAGGTGTGGAGTACATAGAGTGGCGGTCAGGTAAGTTTGTAAATAAGGTGGGTGGAGTGTACAGGAGCCTACAGAGGTAGGTTGGAGGTCAGTACAGTGTGTAATACAGACAGGAAAGGCGCGGTACGAGTACATGGTGTTATACGCACAGGGAGGGCAGTTCAGTAACAGGTGCTATACACAGGACGGGAGTCAGTTAAGTGTGTACTACACAGGAACGGGGCAGTCAGGTAAGGGTATACACAGCGACGGGGCAGGGTCATGTACAGGTGTTGTACATAGGTTGAGCGGACAGTACAGGTAGTATTTTAAGGTGGGGGATAGTCGGTCGAGTGACAGGTGTGTGATACACAGGACGGGCAGTCAGAACGGTGGTTGTAGAACTAGGTTGGCGGGTTGTGTCAGTAAGTTGTAAGTATACGAGTGGGGTTGATGTCAGAACAGGTGTCTTATACACAGCAAGGTGGCGGTCAGTATAGGTGTATAAAGGACTGGGGCTGTCAGTACAGTTGTATAACAGGGTGGGTGGTCAGTAGGTGTATACACCGTGGGGTGGTCTAGTACAGATGTATACACAGGGAAGGTTAGAATCCCTAAATTGGCGGTCCAGTACTAGGTGTATACACAGGACGTGTGCGGTTTCAGTAAAGGTGTTATACTATAGGTTGGTCCTGGTGGTACAGGCTGTATACCAGGACGGGCGGGTCAGTTACAGATGTGTATACCAGGGACGATGCGGTGTCAGTACAGGTGTATACATAGGTTGGCGGTCAGTACAGTTGTATATACAGGTGGGTGGTCAGTACAGGTGTATACACAGGACGGGCGGTCAGTATAGGTGTATACACAGGACGGGCGGTCAGTACAGGTGTATACACTGGTTCGGGCGGTCAGTAAGGTGTTACACAGGAGGAAAGCGAGGTCTAGTTTTTTGTCTTTTTTTTTTTAAAAACCAGTTGTATCTACAGGTGTGGTGGTCCAGTTACAGGTGCTTATACACAGTGGGAGGTCAGGTACAGTGTGTATAAAGGACGGGCGGTCAGACAGGTGTTTACACAGGTTACGGAATTGCGTCGTCTGTACAGGTGTATATTAAATAGGTTAGGGCCGAGGTCGTACAGGTAGTCATACACACGGACCGAGTAGCGGTCAAGGTTATTAAATACCAGGTGTATAACAGGAGGGCGAGTCAGATACAGGTGTATACCATGACCGGGCGGACGGTACAGGGTGTATAACAGGCCGGGCGGGTTAAGAACGGTTGTATTCATTAGGTTGGCGGTCAGTACGTTGTATATACAGCGTGGGTGGTCAGGAGTAAGGTGTATACAAGAAACGGGCGGGTCAGTATAGGTGTATACACAGGGCACGGTTGCCAGGTGTCTCAGTACAGGTGTATACATAGGTTGGCGGTCAGTACAGTTGTATATACAGGTAGGTGGTCAGTACAGGTGTATACACAGCTGGGTGGTCAGTACAGGTGTAATAAACAGGCTGGGCGAATGGGCGGTTCAGGTACGCAGGAGTAAACATAGTTGGCGGTCGTACAGGTGTATAACACAGGAGGTGTTGCTGGTCAGTACGGTGTATAGAACAGGAGGTGCGGGTCAGTACAGGTGTATATACAGGTGGGTGGTCAGTACAGGTGTATACACAGCTGGGTGGTCAGTGAGCAGGTGTAGATACTACAGGACGGGGGGCGGTACGAGTACACGGTGTATACACTGCTTGGGAGGACAAGTACAGGTGTATACATAGGTTGGCGGTCAGTACAGTTGTATAAACAGGTGGGTGGTCAGTACAGGTGTATACACAGCTGGGTGGTCAGTACAGGTGTATACACAGGACGGGCGGTCAGTAAGGTGTTATACAGACGGTGAGGTGGACAGTACATGGAGTATACACAGAGGGGTGGTATTACTAGGTGTATACACAGGAGGTGTGGTGCAGTAAAGGTGTTATATACATAGGTCTGGCGGTCAGTACAGTTTGTATATACAGGTAGGGCGGGGCGTTCACGTACAGGTGTATTACAGGCACGGGCGGTCAGTTACAGGGGTATACCAAGTATTTGGCGGTCACAGTCACAGTTTGTATAAACACGGTGGGTGGTCAGGCTACTGCGTGGTTATAACACAGGACGGGTGGTCAGTACAGTTGTATATACAGGACGGGTGGTCAGTACAGGTGTATACCCAGGGACGGAGCTGGTCAGTTACAGGTGTTATACAATAGGTTGGCGGTCAGTAACAGGTGTTTTGATATACATATGTTGGCGGTGGTCAGTTACAGGTGTACTACAGTGGGTGGTCAGTTAGTTGTATACACCGGTGGCGTCTGGTCAGTACAGGAGTCTACACAGGACGGGCGGTCAGT
Source organism: Phyllomedusa bahiana (assembly GCA_025379985.1). Classification (NCBI taxonomy): domain Eukaryota; kingdom Metazoa; phylum Chordata; class Amphibia; order Anura; family Hylidae; genus Phyllomedusa; species Phyllomedusa bahiana. Next base: position 42,028 of record JAODAL010013779.1, on the reverse strand, counting down.
ACAGGTGTATACATAGTGTTGCGTGGTCAGCTTCAGGGTGTTAGCATAGGGCTGGCGGTCAGTACAGGGTAAATTAAGGAGGGTGATCAGTACAGTTGTCATATACGGACGGGAACTAAGCGGTCGTAAAGTGTATGTTACAGAGGAAGCGCGGGTCAGTACTAGGTGTAAAGAGGTAGGGGTCGCAGTACAGGTGTATACACAGCTGGGTGGTCAGTACAGGTGTATACACAGGTGGGTGGTCAGTACAGGTGTATACACAGGACGGGCGGTCAGTACAGGTGTATACACAGGACGGGCGGTCAGTACAGGTGTATACACAGGACGGGCGGTCAGTACAGGTGTATACACAGGACGGGCGGTCAGTACAGGTGTATACACAGGTGGGTGGTCAGTACAGGTGTATACACAGGTGGAAGCCGGGTCAGATACCAGGGTGTATACACAGGTGTGGTGGCTTCGGTTAGGTAGTAAATAGGTTGGCCGAGTCAGTACAGTTGTTATATCACGGTGGGTGGTCCAGTAACAGTTGTATACACAAGGTGGGTTGTCGGTACAGTTGTATATAAAGGTGGGTGGGTCAGTACAGGTGTGTGTATAACACAGGACGGGCGGTCAGTACAGGTGTATACACAGGTGGGTGGTCAGTACAGGTGTATACACAGGTGGGCGGTCAGTACAGGTGTATACACAGGTGGGTGGTCAGTATAGGTGTATACATAGGTTGGCGGTCAGTACAGTTGTATATACAGGTGGGTGGTCAGTACAGTTGTATACACAGGTGGGTGGTCAGTACAGTTGTATACACAGGACGGGCTGGAGTCAGTACAAGGTTGCACTATAACCAGGTCGGGGTGGTTGTACAGGTGTATACTACAGGTACGGCTCGGTCAGCTACAGTCTGTATATACAGGTGGGTGGTCAGTACAGGTGTATACACAGGTGGGTGGTCAGTATAGGTGTATACACAGGACGGGCGGTCAGTACAGGTGTATACATAGGTTGGCGGTCAGTACAGGTGTATACACAGGACGGGCGGTCAGTACAGTTGTATATACAGGTGGGTGGTCAGTACAGGTGTATACACAGGACGGGCGGTCAGTACAGTTGTATATACAGGTGGGTGGTCAGTACAGGTGTATACACAGGACGGGCGGTCAGTACAGGTGTATACATATGTTGGTGGTCAGTACAGGTGTATACACAGCTGGGTGGTCAGTATAGTTGTATACAGACAGTGTGGAGTGGTCTGTTACACGGTGTATACACAGGGTAGCGGGCGAGTCAGTATAGGTGGTTAATACATAGTGTTGGTGTACAGTAAGGTGTAAACATCGTAATGAAGGTCTTCAGTTACCGGTGTGATTACACAGCTGGCGTGGACAGTAATAGTTGTCTACACAGTGTGGGGTGGTCAGTTTCTCAGGTGTATACATGGTTATGGGGTCAGCACAGGTGACTAAGATACATAGTGGGTGTCAGTATAGTTGTATACACAGGTGGGTGGTCAGTACAGGTGTTATTACATCAGGACGGGAGGCAATTAAATAAGAAATATACCTAGGTGCACTCTTGGGGAGAGCCATTCCCCGCCCAGTTATCGACGTTCGAATAACAGGACGTCGGAAGGAAGGGGAGCCGCAGCAGCTGGATGGGGCAGTTCACCCTCTGGCAGCCAATGGTCAGTTTGTAAACGTACTTCACTGACTGACCTCGGAAAGATGGAGGCGCTGTGAGGGGCAGGGTCTCACTGTATGAGTCTGAAAGCAGAGAAGGGGTTCACTCTACAGGGATGAATATTCCCCCCCCCAAGCAGAGAGCTCCAGCCCGTACGTACAGGACTTGGTATCCCCAGGGTCAAGCCGCAGGTCACAGAACAGGATCTTGGGAGGAGTCGAGAGGATGCACTGACCGCGCTCACCTAGAAGACAGGGAGAGCTGAGGGAGGATAGAGGAGCGCCGTAGAGGAGTGGAGCAGGGTAGTGGGCCGCGCAGAGGAGGGTGGCGGCAGAGGAGGGCGGCAGAGGAGGGCAGTAGAGGGCGGCAGAGGAGGGCGGCAGAGGAGGTCGCCGCAGAGGAGGGCGCGGCAGAGGGCGGCAGAGGAGGGCGCCGCAGAGGAGGGCGCGGCAGAGGAGGGCGCGGCAGAGGGCGGCAGTAGGGGGCGACGGACCGTATGAGGGCGCAGTTAGAGGGCAGGACTGGCAGTAGAGGGCAGCGGCAGTAGAGGCCGAGGCAGTAGAGGGCGCTACGCAGAGGGCAGGCAGTGTTAGTAGGGCTCCCGCAGAGGGTGGCTAACCGTGGGGGCACGGCAGTGTAGAGGGCGGCAGTAGAGGGCGGCAGTAGAGGGCGGCTCAGGAGGAGGGCGGGGCAGTAGGGCTCAGCAGAGAGGCCGGGCTGAGTGGCGGGCCGCAGGAGGGCAGGCAGTGGGAGGCGCCGACAGCAGTGGGCGCAGGTTGGAGGGCGCCGAGAGGGCGGCAGTGGAGGGCGCCGCAGAGGGCGGCAGTGGGAGAGGGGCACCACAAGAGGGGCGGCGTACGAAAGGGGGCAGTGGAGGGCGCCGCCCCCACAGAGGGCGGGCAGTGGGAGGGGGCAGAGGGCGGAGTAGATGGCACATGAATAGGGCTTGGCAAGTAGAGGGCTCCGCAGACGGGCAGGCAGCAGTGGGAGGGCGCCGCAGAGGGCGGCAGTGGAGGGCGCCGCAGAGGGCGGCAGTGGAGGGCGCCGCAGAGGGCGGCAGTGGAGGGCGCCGCAGAGGGCGGCAGTAGAGGGCACGGCAGTAGAGGGCGGCAGTAGAGGGCGGCAGTAGAGAGGGCGGCCTAGTAATAGAGGGCAGTCAGTAGAGGGCTCGCAGAGGGACGGGCAGCATTTGGTGGGCTCGCAAGAGGGCGGCAGTAGAGGGCTCCGCAGAGGGCGGCAGTAGAGGGCTCCGCAGAGGGCGGCAGTAGAGGGCTCCGCAGAGGGCGGCAGTAGTGGGCGCCGCAGAGGGCGGCAGTAGAGGGCGCCGCAGTGGGTGGGCGAGTAGAGGGTCTCCGCATAGGGAAGGCCAGTAGAGGGCTCCGCAGGAGGGCGCGGCAGTGGATGGGCGCGCAGGAAACGAAGGGCGGCAAGATAGATGGGGCACCGCAGAGGGCGGCCGTAGTAGTAGAGGAGGAGCCCTATCGCAGAGGGCTTAGGCAGTAGAGGGGCACGCAGAGGGCGGCAGTAGAGAGGGGCTCTCGCAGGAGGGGCGGGCAAGTAGAGGGGGCACCGCAGAGGGCGGCAGTAGAGGGGGCACCGCAGAGGGCGGCAGTAGAGGGCACCGCAGAGGGCGGCAGTAGAGGGGGCTCCGCAGAGGGCGGCAGTGGAGGGCGGCAGAGGAGGGCGCCGCAGAGGGCGGCCAGTGGAGGGCCCCGCAGGGGGGCAGTGGGGGGCCCCCGGCAGGGGAAGGATGGGGGGCACCACAGGGGGCAGAAGAGGGGGGCCGTAAGGGCTCCGAAGGGGGGGCAGTGGGGGGGCCCGAAAGGGGGGCAGTAAGGGAAACCGCAAGGGCGGCAGAAAGGGGGCGGCATTTAAGGGGGGCCCCCGCAGGGGGGGGAGTAAAAAAAAAGGGCGCCGAAAAGGGGCCCAAGGGAGGGCGCCGCAAGGGGGGGCCGGGTGGAGGGCGCCGCAGGGGGCGGCATGGGGGGCCCCGCAGGGGGGCGGCAGTAGAGGGGGGGGGCCCCGGGTAAAGGGGGGGGGGCAGAAAGAGGGGGGGAAAGTAGAGGGCGGCAAGGTTAGGGGGGCATAGGGGGCCCCCGCAAGGGGGGCAAGTGGGGGCTCCGAAAGGGGGCGGCAGAAGGGGGTTTCCGAAAGGGGGCACCCGGTAGGGGGCCCGCAAGGGGGGGCAGTAAGGGCGGCAGAAAGAGGGGGGGCGGGTTAGAGGGGGGGCAGTGGGGGGGGGGCGGAAAGTAGGGGGCCAGTAAGGGGGGCTCCGAAAGGGGGGGCTTAGAGGGGGCCGCCGCAAGGGGGCGGCAAAAGGGGGGCGCCGCAGGGGGGCCGGCAGTGGGGAGGGTCCGCAAGGGGGGCATTTAAAGGGGGGCATTTAGAGGGGGGCCAGTAACCAGTAAGGGGGGGCATTTAGGGGCCTCCCCCAAGGGGGGCAGAAAGGGGGCTCCGCGGGGGCGGCATAAAAGGGGGGAAAGAAAGGGGGCCAGTAAGGGGGGCATTTAGGGGGGAAAGGTAGGGGGCCCCCCGCAGACCGGCAGAAAGGGGGGCTCCGGGGGGGGCGGCAGTAAGGGCGGCGGGGGAGGCGGCAGTAGAGGGCGGCAGTAGAGGGCGGCTCCGCAAGGGGGGCGGGAGGGGGCCCCGCAAGGGGGGCATGGGGGCGGCAGTAGAGGGGGGCAGTAGTGGGGGGCAGTAAAAAGGGGGGCTGTAGACCTCCGCTGGGGCCGGGGTAGAGGGCCCCCGCGGGGGCGGCACAAAGGGGGCGCCGCTGAGGGGGGGCACGGGGGCGCACTAGGGGCCCCGAGGGGGCCACTAGGGGGGCCAAAAAAAAGGGGGCACACTAGGGGGCAGCACAAAGGGGGCCCCCGGGGCCGCACTCACCTCTTTTGGGGGAAGGGAACACCTCCCCCCCGCCCGCCGTCCTGGGGGGGCCCCTCGCTGGGGGCACTCCCACCCAACTGAAAAGGGAAAGAAACTGGCAATGAATCTGGGCACGGGGCCCCAAAACCGGGGGTTAACTGCAAAAAGGGGGGGCAGTGCCAATCCCAAAAACCCAGGGGCCCTCCCATCTTCTAAAACCCCGCTATCCCTTTTAACAACCACAGTATACAGCCACCTCCCCTCCAGGTGTGCACACTTCGGGGATTTTCCCGGGGGTCCGAACGGTATTGGGGCCCCGGGGCTCCAAACCCCGGGAGTCCACAGTTTCCCTTTTTTTACATTTGGTCGCATGTTAAGGGGGAAAGGGGGAGGGGATCAAGCTTTGCGAGGAGGGAGCATCCTAGGGGGGGCAGCTCACACGGGAATTTAAATTTACTTAGTGGATCCAGCATGGAAGGGGGGAGAGCCCCTAGGGGGGCCCACCCCAAAGTAAGTTATACATAGGGGATCCCGCAGGGGAAAGGGGGGAGACCCCCAAAGGGGGGACTTCAACAAAGTTATACATTTGGATCACAGCGGGAAGGGGAGGGAGGGCATCCTGGGGGGACTCACACAAAGTAAGATATACATATAAAACCCCGCATGGAGAGGAGGGGAGCACCCTTTGGGGGGAAACCCCACACAGGAAGTAATTTATACTTTAGTGGTTTCACAGCAGGGAAAAAGGGGGGAGCTTCCTAGGAGGGGCATCACACAGGAAAATTATAAAGTGATTCTCACTGGAGAGGTGGGGGCATCCAAAGGGGGGGCACTCACACGGGAAGCTTTTTTCATAGGGGATCACACAGGGAAGGGGGGAGACACCCTAACAGTTTCACACGGGAAATTTAAGTTATAATAGGGGATCACAGCAGGGGAAAGGGGGGGGACCCTAGGGGGGGCACTCACACGGGAAGAAATTTTTTAAAAATAGGGGATCACAGCTTTAGGGGGAGGGGGCATCCTGGGGGGCCAGCCACACGGAAAAGTAAGTTTTTTACATAGGGGATCCACAGAAGGGGGGAAGATCCTGGGACAGATCACACGGGAATACTTTATAATATGGTTTCCAGACATAGAAAGGGGGGAGAGCACCCAAAAGGGGGGCACTCACAAAAGGGGGTTAATTATACATAGGGGTCAAGCAGGAAGGGGGGCATCCTAGGGGGGCGCTCACACGGGAAAAAGGGATACATATATCACAGAAAGGAGAGGAGGGACACCCTAGGGGGGAAATTTCACACGGGAAAAACTTTATAAAATAGGGAAACCCAGGCATAGAGAAGGGGGGGGCACCTAAGGGCACTCCCACGGAAAGGGAAAACGTTAAACTAGGGGATCAAGGCATAAGGGGGGGGAAAAGCACCCCTAACACTCACCCCGGGGAAAATTTATAATAGGGGATCAAAGGGGAAGGGAGGGAAAGCATCCTAGGGGGGCACTCCCACAGGAAGTAATTTTTACTTTGGGGACCCAAGAAATGGGGGAGGGGGGGCATCCTAGGGGGGAAACTCCCCCACGGGAATAAGTTATACACAGCATCGAAAAGGGAAGAGGGGGGGAACATCCTAGGGGGGCACTCCCCAAAGGAATAATTTATACTTTAGTGGATCAACATTAGGGGAGGGGGGGCCCCAAAGGGGGGCGGGCTAAACAAAAAGTAATTATACATAGGGGAAATACAGCATGGAGAGGAGGGGAGCATCCTAGGAGGGCAGCTCACACGGGAAAAGAAAATTTTATACCGGGGAATTCAAGATGGAAGGGGAAAAAACATCCAAAAAAGGGCCAGCTCAAAAGGGAATAATTATCCCATAGGGGATAAGCATGGAGAGGAGGGAAAAGATCCTAGGGGGAAAAGGTTTTCAAAACGGGAAGTAATTTATACCTTTGGGGAAATCAAAGCAAAGGGGGGAGAGCATCCTAGGGAACCTCACACGGGAATAATAAAAATTAGGGGATCACACAGGGGAAAGGGGGGGCCCATCCTAGGGGAGTTTCAAAACGGATTAAGAATACATAGGGGTTTCAACTTAAAGGGAGAGCACCTGGGACACTCACCGGGAATTAAATTTATAAAAGGGGGAAAAAAGGGGAAGGGAAGGGGAGGAGACACCCTTTAGGGGGGCAGCTCACACAAAAAAGGGTTATACATAGGGGATCAAGCATGGGGGAGGAGAGCACCCTAGGGGGGGCACTAAACACGGGAATAATTATACCCCGAAAGATCGGCATAAGGAAACCCACCCTAGGGGGGCCAGCTCACACGGGAAAAATTATACATAGGGGATCAGAGAAAGGAAGGGGGGAACACCCCGGGGAGGGAAACCCAAACAGGAAGTAAGTTTTTACACGTAATCAAACATGGAAGGGGGGAAGGGGCATCCTGGGAGGGCAGCTAACACGGGGAAGTAATTATCATAGGGGATCACAGCATGGGAAAGGGAGAGCACCCAAAAAGGGGCACTCAAACAAATTAATTAACACAGTGGATAAAGGGCATGGAAGGGGGGGGCATCCTAGGGGGGCCAGCTCACCGGGAAAAAGTTATACCCCAAGTTCAAACAGGGAGAGGGGGGAAAAACCTGGGACACTCACCCGGGGAAGTTTTTTTATACTATATTTGGATCACAAAAGGGAAAAGGGGGGGAGACTCCTATGGAAACTCACACGGGAAAAAAGGAATATCATGGGCTACAAGCTTTGGAGAGGGGGGAACTTCCTGGGAAAGAGAGCTCACACAAAAAAAATTTACACAGGGGATCAAAAAAAAGGGAAAGGGGAGGGAGAAAATTCCTAGAGGGCAGCTCAAACAGCAAAGAAGTATACATATTTTGGATCACAATGGAGAGGGGGGAAGCACCCCTTTTCCATTCACACGGGGAAGTAATTTAAAACATAGTGGATCACAGCGGGAGAAGGGAGAGCACCCCTAAAGGGGCCAGCCCACTGGGAAAAAATTATACACAGTGGACGGACAGGGAAGGGGAGGGAACATCCTAGGGGGGCAGCTCACCGGGGAAGGGTATTTTTTACCAGGGGTTCAAAACATAAAAGGGGGGAGTGCCTAGGGGGGCCTCACAAAAGGAATACTTATACATAGGGGAATCACAGCATGGAAGGGGGGAACATCCTAGGTTTGGGCACTAAACACGGGAAAGTAAGATATACTTTAGCAAATTCAAAAGCAGGGAGAGGGGGGAGAGCATCCTGGGACAGCCACCCGGGAAAAATTTATACACGTGGTCAGGCAGGGGAAGGGGGGAAGGGGCATCCGGGGGGGCAGCCACACAAAAGTAAGTTATACACAGGGGATCAAAATTTGGAGAGGGGGGAACCCCTAGGGGGGCAGTCACACAGGAAGTAAAAATTACATAGGGGATCAAGAAAGGGAAGGTGGGGGCATCCAAAGGGGGGACCACACAGAAAAAGGATTACATAGTGGATCACACAGGGAAAAGGGGGGAGACATCCTAGGGGGCAGCTCCCCACAGGAAAAAAATTTATACATAAATCAAGCAGGGAAAGAGGGGGAAGCACCTAGGGGGGGCCAGCTCACACAGGAATTTACTTATACTTTGCGGATCACGGAAAAGGGAAGGGGAGGAAAAGCATCCTTTGGGGGGCACTCACACGGGAAATTAATTAAATACATATGGTTTCACAGCATGGGGGAAGGGGGGAGAGCACCCTTGGGGGGACTCCACGGGAAAAAAAGGGTTATACCATATCAAGCATGGAGAAGGGAGAGCCCCCGGGAAGGGAAAACTACACGGGAAAGGTAAGTTAACAAAGGGGAAATCAAGCATGGGGGGGGGGAGCATCCAAAGGGGGGCACTACACATAAATTTAAAATTTTATACAGGGATCGAGCAGGAGAAAGGGAGAGAAACCTAGGGGGGACTCACACGGGAATAAGTTTTACATCCATCAAACATGGGAGGAGGGGAGGCATCCTAGGGGGGCCTCCCCAAAATTTAAGTTATAATAGGGATCAGAGCAGGGAGGGGGGGAAGACCTAAGGGGGGGAGCGCCACAAGAATTAGTTTTTATAGGGGATAAAGGGGCATGGGAAGGGGAGGGAAGATCCGGGGGGCAGCTCCACGGAAGAAAAAGTTTTACACATGGTCGAACAGGGAGAGGGGGGAACATCCAAAAAGGGGACCCTCCCAGGAATAAATTTACATAGTGGTCAACAGGGAGAGAAGGCGAGCACCCCAAAGGGGGCACTCAACAAAGTAAGTTTTACACATGGATCACAGAAAGGGAAAAGGGGGGAGACACCTAGAAGGGAAACTCACAAAAAAAAGATTTACATTAGGGGTTCGGGCAGGGAGAAAGGGGGCATCCTGGGAGGGCAGCTACACGGGAAAGAAGTTATACATAGGGGATCAGAGCAGGGAAAGGGGAGGGAAACCTTTTGGGGGAGGCAGCTCACACAGGAAGAAAGTTTTACATAGGGATCAGGCAGAAAGGGGGGAACCCACCCCAAGGGGGGCAGCTCACACGGGAAAATAAATATACATAGGGGATCACGGGGGAAGGGGAGGGGGGCATCCAAAGGGCACTCACAAAAAGCAAGTAAATTACATAGGGAAATACAGCATGGAAAAGGGGGGGAGCATCCTAAAAATCAGCCACACAAAAATAATTTTATACTTAGTATAACTAAAGGAAGCATCCCAAAAAGGGGCACCTCCACAAAGTAATTTTATACACATGGATCACAGCAAAAAAGGGGGGAAAGGGGAAATCCTGGGGGGGGGAAAGACACACGGGAAGTTATACTTAGTGGATCACACATAGAAAAGGGAAGGGGCATCCAAGGGGGGCGGGCTAAACCGGAAAAAACTACAATAGGGGATCACAACAGGGAAAGGGGAAGAGAGAGCACCCTGGGAGGGCACTCACACGGGAATAATTATACATAGTGGATACAGCATGGAAAAAGGGGAGACACCAAAGGGGGGGCACCTAACACGGGGAAGTACTTTTAAAAAGGGGGATACGGGCATAAGAGGGGGGAAGCACCCTTAAGGGGGGCCAGCTCACACGGGAAGTAATTTTATAGTTTTAGTGGATAAAGCATGGAGGGGGGGGAACACCAAAAGGGAAACTCACGCGGAAAATTTTATAGATATGGTTTCACTCCTTGGAAAGGGGGGAAGCTTTCCTGGGGGGGAAACTCACACGGGAAGTACTTTATAAAATGGTGGATCACAAAATGAAAAAGGGGGGAAAAGGCACCCCTAGGGGGGGGGCAGCTCACACGGGAATTTAAGTTATACCCATATCAAGCAGGGAGAGGGGGGGAAACCAAAAGGGCAGCTCACCAAAAAAGTACTTTACATAGGGGAAACACACAGGAAAAGGGGGAGAGCACCCTAAAAGGGGCACTACACAGGAAGTACTAATAATAGGGGAATCACAGCAGGGAAGGGGGGGAGCATCCAAAGGGGGGGCACTCAACGGGAAGTAATTTAATAGGGGATCAGAGCATGGAGGGGAGGGGAGCATCCTAGGAGGGCAGCTCACACAGGAAGTACTTATAATATGGATCACAGAAAGGGAGGGGAGGGGAACCGGGGGGCAGCTCACACAGGAAGTACTTTAAACCCTAGGGGTCACAGCATGGAAAAGGGGGGAGACATCCTAAAAGGGCAGCTCCCCCAAACTTTAGTTTGGACCCTTACACACTTTTTCACCTCAAAAGTGTAAGCAGGTGGGAAAAGATCTCCTTCAACTTTTCTCCTATTGGTGTTTCTCCCGGGTGTCAACCAAAAAGGGGTTATTTAAAACACCCTTTAACGGTGGAGCCACCATTTACTTTTCCCCCAAGGGGAGCTCCCACCAAATGGGGGGGCAAGAGATAAGGACAAACCCCCCCCAGCAAAATAGGGGCTTCATTATTTCAGGAAAATTCTGCAACCCCTCCGCCCCGGGACACCGGGTCTGGGGGTATTGGGCGGGGCCCCCCTTACCTGTGGAGAAGGGGAAGGGGCAAAAAGGGGGTTGGAAAAATTTGCCAAACGCCTCCAAATCTAAACCGCAAAGAAGAGGGCCCCGAACCGTTTTAGAAAACCACCTCAATCTCCGGGAACGGGAAGGACACGAACCCCAGACCTGGGAGCCCAGAAAAGGAGGTTTCAATATTTTTTCCAAAATTGGGGGGCCAATTTCCCCCCCTTTTCCACCCCCCAAACCCCCCCATGTTCACTCCCCCCATTCCACCAGGGAACCCCCCACCATTCCACCCATGTCCCCCTTCCCACCCCCCCCCAGGTAAACTCCCCCATCCCCCCATGTCACCCCCACCATCCCCCCAGTGTCCCCCCCAAACCATCCCCCAGTGCACCCCCAAACCTTTCCCCCTTTCCCACCCACCCCCCCCCATGCCCACTCCCTCCCATTCCCCCGTGTCACTCCCACCCTTCCCCCCCGTGTCACTCCCACCATCCCCCCAGTTCAACCCCCCCACCTTTCCCCAGTGTCACCCCCAACCTTTCCCCCCAGTGTCCCCCCCCCTTTCCCCCAGTGAAAATCCCACCTTCCCCCCATGTCCCCTCCCACCATCCCCCGTATCACCCCATTTTTTCCCCCCAGTGTCCTCCCACCGACCCCCGAGGCACTCCCATAATTCCCCCCAGGCACCCCCCAACCCATTCCCCCCATTCCTCCCCACCTTTCCCCCCAGTGCCACCCCCCATGTCATTTCCCACCATTCCCCCAGGCACCCCACCATTCCCCAGTGTCACCTCCCATCATTCCCCAGTGTCACTCCCATCATTCCCCCCAGTGTCACTAACCACCATCCCCCAGTGTCACTCCCAACAATCTCCCCCAGTGTCACTCCCACCATCCCCCCAGTGTCACTCCCATCATTCCCCCAGTGTCACTCCCACCATCCCCCCAGTGTCACTCCCACCATTCCCCCCAGTGTCACTCCCACCGTCCCCCCAGTGTCACTCCCACCAGTGTCACTCCCACCATTCCCCCAGTGTCACTCCCACCATTCCCCCAGTGTCACTCCCATCATTCCCCCAGTGTCACTCCCACCATTCCCCCAGTGTCAACTCCCACACTCACCCCCAAGTGTCTCTCCCATCATTCCCCAGTTGTCACTCCATCTTTCCACCCAAGGGACACTCCCACCATTCCCAGTGTTTCCACTCCCATCATTCCCCCAGTGTCACTCCCATCTTTCCCCCAGTTTCACTCCCACCATTCCCCCAGTGTCACCTTCCCACTTCCCCCCACTGTTGTCACACTCAACATGCATGACCCTACGAGATCACAATGAATCACTAACATCATCCCGATCTTAAATGTCCATAATTTGTATCTACTACCATCATACCTGTCCCCAGGAGCTCAAATTCTATTCTCCCTGTCACCACACAATGTATTCACTCCCATCCATCCCCGACCCAGGCAGCTCACAATCTAATCTCCTATCACACACAAGTGTATCAACTCCCATCATCCCCCTGACCCCAAGGAGATCACACAATATAATCTACTATCACACACAATGTATATCACCTCCCATCATCCCTGTACCCAGGAGCGCAACAATCTAATCTCACCCTGTCTCACACAATGTTTCACTACCCATAATCTCCTGACCCCAGGAGCTCACAATCTAATCTCCCTGTCACACACAATGTATCACTCCCATCATTCATGATCCCAGGAGCTACAAATTAATCCACCCCCATATCCCTGACCCCAGGGCTCACAATCTAATCTCATTCACACACAATGTTTCAACTCCCAATCTATCACATGACCCAAGGAGCTCACAATCTTAATCTCCTTTCATCTCACAATGTATCACTCACCTTCTTCCACCATCTAATCTTTCCTATCACTTAATGTTGTCACTCCATCATCCCTGTCCCAAGGAGCTACACAATCTATTCTCTATCACGCACAATGTATCACTCCATCATCCCATCTTATCTTCATATAACATAATGTGTCAACTCCATCATCCTGACCCCAGAGCTCACAATCTAATATTCCTATCACACAATGTATCGCTTCCATATTCCCTGACCCCAGGAGCTCACAATGAGAGGGTTTTATGAGGGAATCTATTGTTTATTTATTATTTATTTATATATATTTGATATATATATAATATATATATATACATTAGATTATATATTTATTATGGGAAATAGTCGGTTTATGTTTGAGAATTAGAGGTGAGGGGAAATAGTCGGTATATGTAGGTGTATGAGGGGTGATAGTCTGTATTGCAGGTGTATGTGGGGTTATAGTCCGGTATATGTAGTGATAGGAGGAGATATAGTCGGTATATATGCAGGTGTATGAGAGGATTTACTAGTCGTATTATGTTGGTGTGGTAGTAATGTGTGAGGGATATAGTCTGTATATGTAGGTGTATGAGAGCGATATAGTCGGTATATGTAGGTGTATGAGGGGATATAGTCGGTATATGTAGGTGTATGAGGGGATATAGTCGGTATATGTAGGTGTATGAGGGGATATAGTCGGTATATGCAGGTGTATGAGGGGATATAGTCGGTATATGCAGGTGTATGAGGGGATATAGTCGGTATATGTAGGTGTGTGAGGGGATATAGTCGGTATATGTAGGTGTATGAGGGGATATAGTCGGTATATGTAGGTGTGTGAGGGGATATTAGTAGGTATAGTGTAGGTGTTGTGAAGGGGATTATAGTCGGGGTATATGTAGGTGTGTGAGGGGATATAGTCGGTATATGTAGGTGTAGTGAGGGGAATATAGTCGGTTTATGTAGGAGTATGAGGGGATATAGTCTGTATAGGCAGGTGTATGTGAGGGATATAGTCGGTTATATGCAGTGTATGAGGGGATATAGTCGGTTATGCCAGGTGTATGAGAGGGGATAGAGTCGGTATATGTAGGGCTATGAGGGATATAGTCGGTATATGTAGTGTGTGAAGGAGATATATTCAGTATTGTTAGGTGTATGATGAGGGATATAGTCGGTTACTATGTAGGTGTTGTTGAGGGGATATAGTCTGTATAAGTAGGTGTATGAGGGGATATAGTCTGTATATGTAGGGGATATAGTCGGTATATGTAGGTGTATGAGGGGATATAGTCTGTATATGTAGGTGTATGAGGGGATATAGTCTGTATATGTAGGTGTATGTAGTCTGTATATATACACGTGTATAAGGGGATATAGTCTGTATATGTAGGTGTATGTAGTCTGTATATATACGTGTATGAGGGGATATAATCTGTATATGTAGATATGTGAGGGGATATAGTCGGTATATTCAGGTGTATGAGGGGATATAGTCGGTATATGTAGGTGTATGAGGGGATATAGTTGGTATATACACATGTATGAGGGGATATAGTCGGTATATGTAGGTATATGAGGGGATATAGTCGGTATATGTAGGTGTATGAGAGGATATAGTCGGTATATATAGGTGTATGAGGGGATATAGTTGGTATATACACATGTATGAGGGGATATAGTCGGTATATGTAGGTGTATGAGGGGATATAGTCTGTATATGTAGGTGTATGAGGGGATATAGTTGGTATATACACATGTATGAGGGGATATAGTCGGTATATGTAGGTATATGAGGGGATATAGTCGGTATATGTAGGTGTGTGAGGGGATATAGTCGGTATATGTAGGTGTGAGGGAATATAGTCAGTATATGTAGGTGTATGAGGGGATATAGTCTGTATATGTAGGTGTATGAGGGGATATAGTCGGTATATGTAGGTGTGTGAGGGGATATAGTCGGTATATGTAGGTGTGTGAGGGGATATAGTCGGTATATGTAGGTGTATGAGGGGATATAGTCGGTATAGGTGTAATGTTGAGGGGATATTGTCGGTATATGTTGGTGTTGAGAGGGGGATATAGTCAGGTATATGTAGGTGACTGTGAGGGGATTTATAGTCCCGTATATGTAGGTGTATGAGGGGATATAGTCGGTATATGTGGTGTATGAGGGGATATAGTCGGTATATGTAGGTGTGTGAGGGGATATAGTCGGTATATGTAGGTGTATGAGGGGATATAGTCGGTATATGCAGGTGTATGAGGGGAAATAGTCTGTATAAGTAGGTGTTATGCGGGATTACAGTCAGTATATGTAGGAGGTTGTTGAGGGGGATATAGTTGGTATATGTAGGTGTGATGTGTGACGGGGATTTAGTCTCATATGTAGGTGTGTGAGGGGATATTGTCATGTCTATTTGTAGGTGTGTGAGGGGATTTAGTCTGTATATGTAGGTGTATGAGGGGATATAGTCTGTATATGTAGGTGTATGAGGGGATATAGTCTGTATATGTAGGGGTATGTAGTCTGTATATATACGTGTATGAGGGGATATAGTCGGTATATGTAGGTGTATGAGGAGATATAGTCTGTATATATACACGTGTATAAGGGGATATAGTCTGTATATGTAGGTGTATGTAGTCTGTATATATACGTGTATGAGGGGATATAATCTGTATATGTAGATATGATATGTGAAGGGATTAGTCGGTACCTATTCAGGTGTATGAGGGAGTTATAGTCGGTGTATGTAGGGTGTATGAGGGGAATATAGTTGGGTCTATTCAGTTGTATGAGGGTATATAGTCGGTATATGTAGGTATATGAGGGGATATAGTCAGTATATACACATGTATGAGGGGATATAGTCGGTATATGTAGGTATATGAGGGGATATAGTCAGTATATACACATGTATGAGGGGATATAGTCGGTATATGTAGGTATATGAGGGGATATAGTCGGTATATGTAGGTATATGAGGGATCATAGTCTGGTATTTGTAGGTGTATGAGGGGATATAGTCGGTATATGTAGGTGTATGAGGGGATATAGTCGGTATATGTAGGTGTATGAGAGGATATAGTCAGGATATATAGGTGTATGAGGGGATATAGTCGGCATATACAGGTGTATGAGGGGATATAGTCGGCATATACACGTGTATGAGGGGATATAGTCGGTATATGTAGGTGTGTGAGGGGATATAGTCGGTATATGTAGGTGTATGAGGGGATATAGTCGGTATATGTAGGTGTATGAGGGGATATAGTCGGTATATGTAGGTGTGTGAGGGGATATAGTCGGTATATGTAGGTGTATGAGGGGATATAGTCTGTATATGTAGGTGTATGAGGGGATATAGTCGGTATATGTAGGTGTGTGAGGGGATATAGTCGGTATATACACATGTATGAGGGGATATAGTCGGTATATGTAGGTGTGTGAGGGGATATAGTCTCTATATGTAGGTGTGTGAGGGGATATAGTTGGTATATACACATGTATGAGGGGATATAGTCGGTATAAGTAGGTGTATGAGGGGATATAGTCGGTATATGTAGGTGTATGAGAGGATATAGTCAGGATATATAGGTGTATGAGAGGGATATAGTCGGTATATGTAGGTGTGTGAGGGGATATAGTCGGTATATGCAGGTGTATGAGGGGATATAGTCGGTATATGCAGGTGTATGAGGGGATATAGTCGGTATATACACATGTATGAGGGGATATAGTCGGTATATGTAGGTGTGTGAGGGGATATAGTTGGTATATACACATGTATGAGGGGATATAGTCGGTATATGTAGGTGTGTGAGGGGATATAGTCGGTATATGTAGGTGTATGAGGGGATATAGTCGGTATAATGTACGGTGTTTGTGAGGGGATATAGTCGGTATATGCAGGTGTCTGTATGAGGGGATATAGTAGAGTATATACATGTATGAGGGGATATTAGTCGGTAATGATGTAGGTGTGTGAGGGGATATAGTCGGTATATACACATGTATGAGGGGATATAGTCGGTATATGTGGTGTATGCGGGTTATAGTCGGTATATGTAGGTGTATGAGAGGATATAGTCAGGATATATAGGTGTATGAGAGGGATATAGTCGGTATATGTAGGTGTGTGAGGGGATATAGTCGGTATATGTAGGTGTATGAGGGGATATAGTCGGTATATGTAGGTGTATGAGGGGATATAGTCGGTATATGTAGGTGTGTGAGGGGATATAGTCGGTATATGTAGGTGTGTGAGGGGATTATAGTCGGTTATGTAGGTGTATGAGGGGATATGGAGGTATATGTAGGTGTATGAGGGGATATAGTCGGTATATGTAGGTGTGTGAGGGGATATAGTCGGTATATGTAGGTGTGTGAGGGGATATAGTCGGTATATGTAGGTGTGTGAGGGGATATAGTCGGTATATGTAGGTGTATGAGGGGATATAGTCGGTATATGTAGGTGTATGAGGGATTGTCGGTATCTGCAGGTTCGTGATTGAGGGGATATAGTCTGTATATGTAGGTGTATGAGGGGATATAGTCTGTATATGTAGGTGTATGAGGGGATATAGTCGGTATATGTAGGTGTATGAGAGCGATATAGTCGGTATATGTAGGTGTATGAGAGGATATAGTCGGTATATGTAGGTGTATGAGAGCGATATAGTCGGTATACTGTTGGTCGTAGGAGGGTGATTTATAGTCGGTATATGTTGGTGTAATTGAGAGCGATATAGTCGGTATATGTAGGTGTATGAGAGGATCTAGTCAGTATATGTAGGTGTTTAGAGTGTGATATAGTCGGTAATTATGCAGGTGGAGTGGAATATCAATGTGTGCTGAGGGGATATAGTCGGTTATATGTAAGGTGGTGTGGAGGGGTATAGTCGGTAATAGTAGGGTAGTATGGAATATGTGAGGGGATATAGTCGGTATATGTAGGTGTATGAGGGGATATAGTCGGTATATGTAGGTGTATGAGAGGGATATAGTCGGTATATGTAGGTGTGTGAGGGGATATAGTCGGTATATGTAGGTGTGTGAGGGGATATAGTCGGTATATGTAGGTGTATGTAGTCTGTATATATACGTGTATGAGGGGATATAGTCGGTATATGTAGGTGTATGAGGGGATATAGTCGGTATATGTAGGTGTATGAGGGGATATAGTCGGTATATGTAGGTGTATGAGGGGATATAGTCTGTATATGTAGGTGTATGAGGGGATATAGTCGGTATATGTAGGTGTATGAGGGGATATAGTCGGTATATGTAGGTGTATGAGAGGGATATAGTCGGTATATGTAGGTGTATGAGAGGGATATAGTCGGTATATGTAGGTGTATGAGAGGGATATAGTCGGTATATGTAGGTGTATGAGGGGATATAGTCGGTATATTTACATCATATAGCAGGCATTACATTCATTATATACATTAACAGGGGGTGCAGTCAGTATAGTTACGTCATATATCAGATATTACAATCGGTATATATACGCTATCGGGGACACTACGGTTCGGTCGCCACAGACTCACAGTTAGACGCTTCCTCAGTCTTAGGCCGCAGCCACGCCCCGCAGCCGGACAAGCCCCGCCTCGCTCACCTATCGAACCACTCAGCAGCCTCTGCCGCGTAACCCCACCCACCATATGTTTCTTCAGAAACACACTTGCTCCGCCTCTTCTCACGTATTTATTCCCGCCCATTATAACTGTTTCGCCTATCAAGTGTTGCTCTGGCTTGTTCTGTGACTGCGCATGCGTGATACTATGTTGATGGTCTCAGCTGGTGCGCAGTGCGGCCGCCGCCATATTTTTGTAGACCTAAATGCCATGTATGTAAATGTGTTATCACCAACAAAATGGCGCTGGAAGAGGAGACAATGTTTTCTATGTGTGAATGAAGCGATTTAATGCGATTGTTTTCTGTTTAACCGGTGTCTGTTAGTCTGGTAAAAGGTGACATCCTATAAAGAAAGCGAAAAGCTGACGAGACGGACCAGACGGAGAGGCGAGGAGACCGGAGAGACGGAGGTGGATAAAGACAGACTGGAGAGAAAGAGAGCACTGAGGTAAGAAGACAGCTGATACCTCTGAGGTAAAAGAGACAGGTGAGACCTCTGAGGTAAAAGAGACACACTAGAGTGCAAGTTACATCTGAAGTAAAAGAGACAGGATGGAGAAGACCAGACATCTGAGGTAAAAGAGACAGACTGGAGAGGAACAGACCTCTGAGGTAAAAGAGACAGGTGAGACCTCTGAGGTAAAAGAGACAGGATGTAGAAGAAGAGACCTCTGAGGTAAAAGAGACAGACTGAAGAGGAACAGACCTCTGAGGTAAAAGAGACAGACTGAAGAGGAACAGACCTCTGGGGTAAAGGTGACACAATAGAGTGCAAGAGACCTCTGAAGTAAAAGAGACAGGATGTAGAAGAACAGACCTCTGAGGTAAAAGAGACAGACTGAAGAGGAACAGACCTCTGAGGTAAAAGAGACACAATAGAGTGCAAGAGACCTCTGAGGTAAAAGAGACAGGATGTAGAAGAAGAGACCTCTGAGGTAAAAGAGACAGACTGAAGAGGAACAGACCTCTGAGGTAAAACAGACACACTAGAGTGCAAGAGACCTCTGAGGTAAAAGAGACAGACTGGAGAGGAAGAGAGCTCTGATGTAAAAGAGACAGGACTGGAGAGGAACAGACCTCTGAGGTAAACGAGTCAGACTGGAGAGGAACAGACCTCTGAGGTAAAAGAGACAGACTGGAGAGGAACAGACCTCTGAGGTAAAAGAGACAGACTGGAGAGGAACAGACCTCTGAGGTAAAAGAGACACAATAGAGTGCAAGAGACCTCTGAGGTAAAAGAGACAGGATGTAGAAGAAGAGACCTCTGAGGTAAAAGAGACAGGATGTAGAAGAAGAGACCTCTGAGGTAAAAGAGACAGGATGTAGAAGAAGAGACCTCTGAGGTAAAAGAGACAGGATGTAGAAGAACAGACCTCTGAGGTAAAAGAGACAGGATGTAGAAGAAGAGACCTCTGAGGTAAAAGAGACAGACTGAAGAGGAACAGACCTCTGAGGTAAAGGAGACAGACTGGAGAGGAACAGACCTCTGAGGTAAACGAGACAGACTGGAGAGGAAGAGAGCTCTGATGTAAAAGAGACAGACTGGAGAGGAAGAGAGCTCTGAGGTAAAAGAGACAGACTGGAGAGGAACAGACCTCTGAGGTAAACGAGTCAGACTGGAGAGGAACAGACCTCTGAGGTAAACGAGTCAGACTGGAGAGGAACAGACCTCTGAGGTAAACGAGACAGGATGGAGAGGAACAGACCTCTGAGGTAAACGAGACAGGATGGAGAGGAACAGACCTCTGAGGTAAACGAGACAGGATGGAGAGGAACAGACCTCTGAGGTAAACGAGACAGGATGGAGAGGAACAGACCTCTGAGGTAAACGAGACAGGATGGAGAGGAACAGACCTCTGAGGTAAACGAGACAGGATGGAGAGGAACAGACCTCTGAGGTAAAAGAGACAGGATGGAGAGGAACAGACCTCTGAGGTAAACGAGACAGGATGGAGAGGAATTTATGCTATCTATCATACATGAAAAAACTTTGAGATTCTCGGTTCACATATTTTGATCAAAAGATGTTTAAGCTGCCCACGACTATCCACGCTATCCCTAAATAGGCCAGTCCCTCTCCATCATTAGCTCTCAATCGAGCCAATCAGGCCTCTCACTGGGTCAACCGACCTCCATTAATCAAAGAGAAAAAATAAAAAACACCCAACCTGCAAGCTGCCCTTCTTATGACAGCCTGTGAGAGTGGGCGGGGACAGAAACCCAAAATGGAAGCACGCCTTCCTTCCATTTTGGGATGGAGAGGAACAGACCTCTGAGGTAAAAGAGGCAGGTGAGACCTCTGAGGTAAAAGAGACAGACTGGAGAGGAACAGACCTCTGAGGTAAAAGAGACAGACTGGAGAGGAACAGACCTCTGAGGTAAAAGAGACAGACTGGAGAGGAACAGACCTCTGAGGTAAAAGAGACAGATTGGAGAGGAACAGAGCTCTGAGGTAAACGAGACAGACTAGAGAGGAAGATGTATCTGAGGTAAGAGACAGGTGAGACCTTTGAGGTTAAAGAGACACACTGGAGAGGATGAGACATCTGAGGTAAAAGAGGCAGGATGTAGAGGAACAGACCTCTGAGGTAAAAGAGACAGGTGAGACCTCTGTGGTAAAAGAGACAGACTGGAGAGGAAGAGACCTCTGAGGTAAAAGAGACAGAATGGAGAGGAAGAGACCTCTGAGGTAAAAGAGACAGAATGGAGAGGAAGAGACATCTGAGATAAGAGACAGCTGAGACCTTTGAGGTAAAAGAGACAAACTAGAGAGGAAGAGACTTCTGAGGTAAAAGAGACAGACTGGAGAGGTAGAGACTTCTGAGGTAAAAGAGACAGACTGGAGAGGAATAGACTTCTGAGGTAAAAGAGACAGACTGAAGAGGAAGATACTTCTGAGGTAAAAGAGACAGATTGGAGAGGAACAGACCTCTGAGGTAAAAGAGACAGATTGGAGAGGAACAGACCTCTGAGGTAAAAGAGACAGATTGGAGAGGAACAGACCTCTGAGGTAAAAGAGACAGACTGGAGAGGAAGAGAGCTCTGCGGTAAAAGAGACACACTGGAGAGGAACAGACCTCTGAGGTAAAAGAAACAGACTGAAGAGGAAGAGACCTCTAAGGTAAAGAGACAATGTTTGCTATGTGTGAAAGACACTCCAAGCGACTGTGATTGTTTCTTGTTTAACTGGTGTCTGTTTAGTCTGGTAAAAGGTGAGATAAGATAAAGAAAGCAAGAAGCTGAGGAGAAATACAGGTTTGAGAGGTGAGCAGACCTGAGGGACAAAGGTGGAGAAAGACTGACTGGAGAGGGAGAGACCGCTGATGTAAAAATACAGATTGGAGATACTTCTGAGGTAAATAGACTGGCTGGAGAGGAAGAGACCTCTGAGGTAAAGAGACAGATTGGAGATTCCTTTGAGGTAGATAAACTGGAGAATGAGAAACCTCTGAGGTAGAGAGGCAGATAGGAGAGACTTCTGAGGTAAAGAGACAGACAGGAGAGACTTCTGAGGTAAAGAGACAGACTGGAGAGACTCCTGAGGTAAAGAGACAGACTGGAGAGACTCCTGAGGTAAAGAGACAAACTGGAGAGACTCCTGAGGTAAAGAGACATAATGGGGAGGAAGAGACCCTGGAGGTAAAGAGACAGGAGAGACCTCTGAGGTAAAGAAGCAGACTGTAGAGGGATAAAGCTGTGACGTACAGAGACTGGAGAGACTTCAGACTGACTGGAGAGACCTCGGAGGTAAAGAGACAGGTAGGAGAGACCTCGGAGGTAAAGAGACAGGTAGGAGAGACCTCTGCGGGGCAGAGGCGGACTCGGGAGAGGGAGACGCCTCTGCGGGGCAGAGGCGGACTCGGGAGAGGGAGACGCCTCTGCGGGGCAGAGGCGGACTCGGGAGAGGGAGACGCCTCTGCGGGGCAGAGGCGGACTCGGGAGAGGGAGACGCCTCTGCGGGGCAGAGGCGGACTCGGGAGAGGGAGACGCCTCTGTGGGGCAGAGGTGGACTCGGGAGAGGGAGAGACCCCTGAGACTGACAGCAGAAGGTTGCACACAAAGTAATAGATGTGGAGATAGTGTGTTTAGATGACATGTATGAGTGACATCCTGGAAGTGTTACTGACAGAGGTAGATAGACAGAAGTAATGGGCATTTTTCAGCACGAGACATACTTAACTGCAATTTCTTTGTTTATAGGGTAAAAATATGGAGAAGACTCGAGACTTGGAGAAGAAACAACCCCGATGAGAGAATGAGATGGCGGTGACTGAAAACCTGTAGAGAATGAGACGTGAGTCTATCTTCTCTTACATCGGCTGAAGATCCTACAGACTGGTGCGAGACATTGGTGTGTGAAGGAGAGTCCGCCATCCGAGAAGCATGAAGCGTGCAGGCTTCCTCATCTGTTTCTCCTGCATGGTCCTCCTCCTCACATGAGAGAGTGTTGCAACCTGAAGACGTCTGTGGGACGACATCACATGTGCCAAACACTTCGTCCATCTACTGTGCCAAAAAGTAAGTATTATAGAATATGGTTATGTGTCATGTCACAGAGAGATCAGGCTGCGACACTACAAGGACCTTGAGAGTGGAAACCAACAAGGGCAAGAGCAGGAACCAGAAAGATGGGAACTGCAGAGTAGATGACAGAACGGAGGTTACCGTGGTTAGAAGGAGGTGGCCATGGTTAGGTCAAGATGGAAGGAAGGAGACCATGGCAACAATGAGGCGGAAGATTGGAGATGACGACTGTGGTTAGAATGAGGCAAAAACAAGGAGGTTTACATGTTAGAAGAAGCCTGGAGGAAGGAGGTTGCCAAGGTTAGAACAAGGTGGAAGGAAGGAGGTGACCATGGTGAGAATGAGGCGGAAGGAAGGAGGTGACCATGGTAAGAATGAGGCGGAAGGAAGGAGTTGACCATGGTTAGAAGGAGGCGGAAGGAATGAGGTGACCATGGTAAGAATGAGGCGGAAGGAAGGAGGTGGCCATGGTAAGAATGAGGTGGAAGGAAGGAGGTGACCATTGTTAGAACAGTACAGAAGAAAGGAGGTGACCATGGTTAAAACAAGGTGTATGGAAGGAGGTGACCATGGTAGGAAGGAGTTGTCTATGGTTATAAGGAGGCGGAAAGACGGAGGTGACCATGGTTAGAAGGAGGCGGAAGGAAGAAGGTGACCATGGTTAGAAGGAGGCAGAAGGACGGAGGTGACCATGGTTAGAAGGAGGCAGAAGGACGGAGGTGACCATGGTTAGAAGGAGGCAGAAGGAAGAAGGTGACCATGGTAAGAAGGAGGCGGAAGGAAGAAGGTGAGCATGGTTAGAAAGAGGAGGAAGGAAGGACGTGACCATGGTTAGAAGGAGCGGAAGGAAGGAGGTGACCATGGTTAGAAGGAGGCGGAAGGAAGGACGTGACCATGGTTAGAAGGAGGCGGAAGGAAGGAGGTGACCATGGTTAGAAGGAGGCGGAAGGAAGGAGGTGACCATGGTTAGAAGGAGACGGAAGGAAGGAGGTGACCATGGTTAGAAGAAGGCGGAAGGAGGAGGTGACCATGGTTAGAAGAGGCGGAAGGAAGGAGGTGACCATGGTTAGAAGGAGGCGGAAGGAAGGAGGTGACCATGGTTAGAAGGAGGCGGAAGGAAGGAGGTGACCATGGTTAGAAGGAGGCGGAAGGAAGGAGGTGACCATGGTTAGAAGGAGGCGGAAGGAAGGAGGTGACCATGGTTAGAAGAAGGCGGAAGGAAGGAGGTGACCATGGTTAGAAGAAGGTGGAAGGACGGAGGTGAGCATGGTTAGAATGAAGCGGAAGGATGGAGGTGACCATGGTTAGAAGGAGGCGGAAGGAAGGAGGTGACCATGGTTAGAAGGAGGCGGAAGGAAGTAGGTGACCATGGTTAGAAGGAGGCAGAAGGACGGAGGTGACCATGGTTAGAAGAGGCGGAAGAAAGGAGGACATGTTGAAGGAGGAAGGAAGGTTGACCATGGTTAGAAGAAGGGGAAGGAAGGAGGTGACCATGGTTAGAAGGAGGCGGAAGGAAGGAGGTGACCATGGTTAGAAGGAGGCGGAAGGAAGGACGTGACCATGGTTAGAAGGAGGCGGAAGGAAGGAGTTGACCATGGTAAGAAAGCGGCGGAAGGAAGGAGGTGGCCATGGTAAGAATGAGGTGGAAGGAAGGAGGTGACCATTGTTAGAACAGTACAGAAGAAGGAGGTGACCATGGTTAAAACAGTGATGAGGAGGTCATGGTAGGAAGGAGTTGCTATGGTTATAGGAGGCGGAAAGACGGAGGTGACATGGTTAGAAGGAGGCGGAAGGAAGAAGGTGACCATGGTTAAGGAGCGAAGGAGAGGTGACCATGTTAGAGGAGCGAAGGACGGAGGTGACCATGGTTAGAAGGAGGCTGAAGGAAGAAGGTGACCATGGTCAGAAAGAGGCGGAAGGAAGGAGGTGACCATGGTTAGAAAGAGGCGGAAGGAAGGACGTGACCATGGTTAGAAGGAGGCGGAAGGAAGGACGTGACCAGGGTTAGAAGGAGGCGGACGGAAGGAGGTGACCATGGTTAGAAGGAGGCGGAAGGAAGGACGTGACCATGGTTAGAAGGAGGCGGAAGGAAGGAGTTGACCATGGTTAGAAGGAGGTGGAAGGAAGGAGGTGACCATGGTTAGAAGAAGGCGGAAGGAGGTGACCATGGTTAGAAAGAGGCGGAAGGAAGGAGGTGACCATGGATAGAAGGAGGCGGAAGGAAGGAGGTGACCATGGTTAGAAGGAGGCGGAAGGAAGGAGGTGACCATGGTTAGAAGAAGGCGGAAGGAAGGAGGTGACCATGGTTAGAAGGAGGCGGAAGGAAGGAGGTGACCATGGTTAGAAGGAGGCGGAAGGAAGGAGGTGACCATGGTTAGAAGAAGACGGAAGGAAGGAGGTGACCATGGTTAGAAGGAGGCGGAAGGAAGGAGGTGACCATGGTTAGAAGGAGGCGGAAGGAAGGAGGTGACCATGGTTAGCAGGAGGCGGAAGGAAGGAGGTGACCATGGTTAGAAGGAGGCGGAAGGAAGGAGGTGACCATGGTTAGAAGGAGGCGGAAGGAAGGAGGTGACCATGGTTAGAAGGAGGCGGAAGGAAGGAGGTGACCATGGTTAGAAGGAGGCGGAAGGAAGGAGGTGACCATGGTTAGAAGGAGGCGGAAGGAAGGAGGTGACCATGGTTAGAAGGAGGCGGAAGGAAGGAGGTGACCATGGTTAGAAGGAGGCGGAAGGAAGGAGGTGACCATGGTTAGAAGGAGGCGGAAGGAAGGAGGTGACCATGGTTAGAAGGAGGCGGAAGGAAGGAGGTGACCATGGTTAGAAGAAACCTGAAGGAAGGAGGTGAGCATGGTTAGAAGAAACCTGAAGGAAGGAGGTGAGCATGGTAAGAAGAAGCCGGTTAGAAGAAGGTGGAAGGACGGAGGTGAGCATGGTTAGAATGAAGCGGAAGGATGGAGGTGACCATGATTAGAGAAAGACGGAAGGAAGGAGGTGACCTTGGTTCGAATGAGGCTTACGGAAGGAGGTTACCATGGTTAGAAGAAGGTGGAAGGAAGGAGGTGACCATGGTTAGAAGGAGGCAGAAGCAAGGAATTGACCATAGTTGCATGGTGAGAAATCTACATGCTCTGGACCGGGCACCTGCAGCTCTTTGTTTAAGAACAAGTGCAAGAGAAGCAGAACAACTGTGTATGATGGAGCCCGTTGATCAGCTGGTAATGAGGGAAAGATGTTAATGCTGGAGGGCAAAGCAGGACAAGAAAGGAAAGTATCTGAAGTGGGCAGAGAACCGAACTTGGGAGATAACTCTATAATAGACCTGGACACAGAATACAGAGTGTATCAAGGATTTCCAAAAAGAGTGCATCAGAGGGGAAAAAAAGCGTACTAAGGACAGGAACAGAAAACGTACAAGGAGTGTCATCGGAGCATAGACGAGTGAGTGTATGGGTGGAAGAAAGCAGGATGGTAAAGAGAGTCATGTACAGGATGGAGTAAAGGGGACGTAAAAGAGCAAGTGAGGCGATACTGAATGAGTATGGTAACGGAGAGGAGGAAAGAGAACGTATCTGAAGCTAAATACATGTAGGAGGTGCAGGTAACAGTAGAAAAAACAAAGCAAAAGATCTAATTTAGACTAGACCTCGGGAGAGAGCACACATTAAAAGGGTGTTCCAACTATAGACTAGGATATACTGTCAAAGTCTGATATGTGAGGGTCCAACCTTTGGGACCCACACCTATATTAAAATCAGGCTCCCGAAAGTTACGGAGCAGAACGGAGAGACGGTTGCACTTCTGCAAGATTCTCCGTTCTGTTCTATTTTCCGAGCAAAGTGGGGCACCGTGTTCAGCAGGACTTGAGTACAGTGTGATACGGATATATTTTAGTAAAACACCCCAAAATCTAAGAAAAATGCAAGCAATAAAAAGTCGTTCTCACAGGGGGTACAACCTCCAGGCCCACAAATTAGGAGGCAGTGGTTACTTTCTTGACTGGTTCAGGACCCTACTGAGGGGGGTACGCTTCAGGGCAGAAATACCAGTCATGATGCCAGAGGTACAACTCGGAGGTACTTGGGTAATCATTACCGCAGGACCACTATCTCCCAGGGAGGTCACACATTTGTCTTCATGGTTCTAAAATAGTCCATACAGCTGGGACAGGGCACTTAGGGCCTTGGTAAGATAGTCTAGAAAACTTTAGAGCACATTAACTCCTAACTTTCTGTGTAATTGTTGGCATAGTCTGCATTTGACAGAGTCCATTGTTTTGACACATCCTGTATAACTCGGCGTGACCAAATCTAAAATAAGGGAAGTAATGACAAAAAGAAGAAAATATGCAAAGCGAAAGAAGGGAGAAGACCATTATGACTAGAGAGGAGAGAACTGACCATTAGAGAGTCGAGGGGACTAAAGAAGGAAGTGAAAAATATGACTAGTAGGGAAAGAGCCAACCAGAGGAGCAGCTGAGGGCTAGAGAAGAGAAGGGACAAATGTGACTAGTGAGGAAAGAACCTACCAGAAGGGAAGCTGAGAGCTAAAGAAGGGAAGCGACAAATGTGACTAGTGAGGAAAGAACCTACCAGAAGGAAAGCCGAGAACTAAAGAAGGGAAGCGACAAATGTGACTAGAGGGAAAAGAACCAACCAGAGGAGAAGCCAAGGGCTAAAGGGAAGTGAGAAAGAAGGGAAGCAACAAATGTGACTAGTAGGGAAAGAACTAACAAGAGGAGAAGCCAAGGGCTAAAGAAAGAAACCAATAAATGTGACTAGTGGGGAAAGAACTGACCAGAGGAGAAGCTGAAAGTTAAAGAAGGGAAGTGACAAACATAACTAGAAAATAAAGAACAATTGAGTAGAGGAGAAACCGAGGGCTTAAGAAGGGAAGTGACAAAAGTGACCGGAGGAGAGAGCAGACTAGAAGAGAAGGCAAGTATAAAGAAAAGGAAGAAAGGAGGGAAGGAAAAATGTGACATGGGGGAAAGCAGAAGACCAGAAGGGAAGCGACAAATGTAACTAGATGGGAAAGCAAAGGGCTCAAAAACGGAAGCAACAAATGTGACCTAGAGGGGAAAGAACAGACCAGAAACGAAGCTAAGGGCTAAAAAAGGGAAAGGATAATTGTGACTAGTTAGGAATGAATTGACATAAGCTGAGGGCTAAAGAAGGGAAGCGACAAATGTGACTAGTGATGAAAGAAACTACCAGAAGGGAAGCCGAGAGCTAAAGAAGGGAAGCGACAAATGTGACTAGTGAGGAAAGAACCTACCAGAAGAGAAGCTAAGGGCTAAAGAAGGGAAGGGATAATTGTGACTAGTTAGGAATGAATTGACCTGGTAAGAAGCTGAGAGCTAAAGAAGGGAAGCGGCAAATGTGACTAGTGAGGAAAGAACCAACCACAAAGGAAGCGACAAATGTGACTAGTGAGGAAAGAACCTACCAGAAGGGAAGCTGAGAGCTAAAGAAAGGAAGCGACAAATGTGACTAGTGAGGAAAAAGGGGAAAAGGGAAGTAAAGAAGAAGCAACAAATGTGATAGGAGGAAAGAACCTACCAGAAGGGAAGCAGAGAGCTAAAGAAGGGGAAGCTACAAATGTGACTAGTGAGGAAAGAACCTACCAGAAGGGAAGCAGCAACTGTGATTAGTGAGGAAAGAACCTACCAGAAGGGAAACGCAAATGTACAGTGAGGAAAAAACCCCTCCCCAAAAAAGGGGGGAAGAGAAAAATGTGTTTGTGGGGAAAGAAACCTCCAAAAGGGAAGCCAAAACAAAGTGCCTTGTGAGGAAAGAGCCTACCAGAAGGGAAGCTTATAGCTAAAGAAGGGAAGCGACAAATGTGACTAGTGGGGAAAGAGCCTACCAGAAGGTAAGCAGCAACTTTGATTAGTGAGGAAAGAACCTACCAGAAGGGAAGCGACAAATGTGACTAGTGGGGAAAGACCTCCCAAAAGGGGGAAAGTTGGTTTTAAAGAAGGGAAGGGAAAAAACTGTGATAGTGAGGAAGAACCTCCCGAAGGGAAAACGACCAAATTGACTAGGGGAAAGACCTACCAGAAGGAACAGAGCAAAAGGGGGGAAGCGACAATGTGACTAGTGAGGAAAAAAACCTACAAAAGGGAACCCTTAAAGGGGGGCCTAAAAAGGGAAGCAGCAACTGTGATTAGTGAGGAAAGAACCTACCAGAAGGGAAGCGACAAATGTGACTAGTGAGGAAAGAACCTACCATAAGGGAAGCGACAAATGTGACTAGTGAGGAAAGAACCTACCAGAAGGGAAAAAGTGCAATGTGATGTGGGGAAGGAACCTCCCAGAAGGAAAGCGAAAATGTGATAGTGAGGAAAAAACTAAAAGGGGAAGCGACAAATGTGACTGGGGGGAAAGACCTCCCGAAGAAAAACCGAGGACAAAAAAAAGGGGAAATAACTGAGAGAGGAAAAAGCGGGGGGGCTAAGAAGGAAAGGGTTAAATGTGACTAGTTGGGAATTAATTGACCAGATAAGAAGCCAAGGGTTTTTTTTTTTTAAAGTATTTTTGAAAAAAGTTTTTTAAGCAAAAATTTTATATTACAACATTAAACATGACCATACACACCCAAATGTGTGCATACCAAGATTGCAAAATAATAGCAAAAAAACATGCTTTTATTCGAATAAGCCGAGGGCTTAAGAAGGAAGTGTCAAAAAGTAACTTAATTAGGAATAGTCAGGAAAGAACCTACCAGAAGGGAAGCAGAGAGCTAAAGAAGGGAAGCGAAAAAGGAAATGGGGATTTCCGGGTGAGGAAACAACTTTACTGGAAAAAACCGGGGGGAAATAAAGATAAAGAAGGGAAGCAACAAATGTGATTAGTGGAGAAAGAACTGTCCAAATAAGAAGCCGAGGGCTTAAGAAGAGAAGAAAAAGTGAGCGGAGGGGAAAGAGCAGACTAGTAGAGAAGCCAAGGACTAAAGAAAAGGGAGAAGGTAGGGAAGGAAAAGAGGAAAGCAACAGACCGGAAGGATAGCGACAAATGTAAATAGATGGGAAAGCAAAGGGGTTAAGAACGGAAGCAACAAATGTGACCTAGAGGGGAAAGAACAGACCAGAAAAGAAGCTACGGGCTAAAGAAGGAAAACTACAAATGTGACTAATGGGGAAAGAGCTGACCAGAGGAGATGCTGAGGGTTAAAGTAGGGAAGTGAGAAAGAAGGAAAGCGAAATACGTAACCAGTGGGAAAAGAAGCAACCAGAAGACAACTCGAGCACTAAAGAAGGGGGGGGAGTGAGGGCTAAAAAAAGGGGAAAGGGAAAAAATGTGATAGTGGGAAAGGGAATTCACCCGATGAGAAACCCAAGGGGAAAAAAAGGAAGGGATAATTGTATGTTGGGGTGACATGACCAATAAAAAAGTGAGGCTAAAGAAGGATGCAACAAATGTGACTAGTGAGGAAAGAACCTACCGAGGGGGAAACGACAAAAAGTGACCGTGAGGAAAAGACCTACCCGAAGGGAAGCGAAATGTGACCCCTGAGGAAAGAAAAACCCAAGAAAGGGGGGCACAAAAATTTATGGAGGAAGAACCTCCAGAAGGGAAGCGACAATGTGAAGGAAAGGGAAAAAAACTACCAGAAGGGGGAAAGGACAAAAAGTGCTAGGGAAGGGAAGAAAATACCAGAAAGGGAAGCGCAATGTGCAGGAGGGAAGAAACCCACCCGAAAGGAAGCGACAAATGTGACTGGAAGGGGAAAAAACCTACCAGAAGGGAACGAAAGTGACTAGGAAGGAAGAACTAAAGAAGGGAAGCGACAAATGTGACTAGTGAGGAAAGAACCTACCAGAAGGGAAGCGACAAATGTGACTAGTGAGGAAAGAACCTACCAGAAGGGAAGCGACAAATGTGACTAGTGAGGAAAGAACCTACCAGAAGGGAAGCGACAAATGTGACTAGGGAGGAATGAACTTACCAGAAGGGAAGCGAAAAAAAAATGGACCCCCTGAGGAAAGAACCTACCAGAAGAAAAGCCGAGAGCTAAAGAAGGGAAGCGGCAAATGTGACTAGTGAGGAAAGAATCTACCAGAAAGGAAGCGGCAAATGTGACTAGTGAGGAAAGAACCTACAGAAGGAAGCGAAATGTGATGTGAGGGAAAAAAATTTACAGAAAAGGAAACGGGAAATGTGACTATGAGGAAAGAATCTACCCGAAAGGGGAAACGGCAATGTGATGTGAGGAAAGAACCTACCGAAAGGGAAACGAAAAATGTGACTAGGAGGAAAGAAAAAAAGGAAACTACTAAAAAAGGGGGGCGACAAAAATTTTCTAGTGAGGAAAAGAACTACCCCGAAGGGAAGCGACAAATTTTATAGGAGGAAAAGAAACTACCAGAAAGGGAAAGGAAAAGTGGAAGGGAGGAAAGAAAATACCAGAAAAGGAAAACGGGGCAAAGGGGGAAAGGGGAAAAGAACCCGGAAGGGAAAGGGGGAACTAAAGAAGGGAACGACAATGTGACTAGTGAAAAGAACTACCAGGGAAGAAAAGCGGAATAAAGAAGGGGAAACGCAAATGTGATAGTGAGGAAAGAAAATACCACAAGGGAAAGGGAAATGTGCGTAGGAAAGAACTACAGAAGGAAGGACAAATATGACTAGGGAGAAAAGAACCTACCAGAAGGGAAGTGACAAATGTGACTAGGGAGGAAAGAACCTACCAGACGGGGAAGCCCCAGAACTAAAAAAGGAAAAACGCAAATGTGACCAGTGAGGAAAGAACCTACCAGAAGGAAAGCCGAGAACTAAAGAAGGGAAGCGACAAATGTGACTAGTGAGGAAAGAACCTACCAGAAGGGAAGCGACAAATGTGACTAGTGAGGAAAGAACCTACCAGAAGGAAAGCCGAGAACTAAAGAAGGGAAGCGACAAATGTGACTAGTGAGGAAAGAACCTACCAGAAGGGAAGCGACAAATGTGACTAGTGAGGAAAGAACCTACCAGAAGGGAAGCGACAAATGTGACTAGTGGGAAAGAAATTTTCCAAAAGGGGAAAGGAAAAATGGACTAGTTAGAAAAAAAACCTCCCGAAGGGAAGGCAAAAGTGTAGGAGGAAAGAACTTACCAGAAGGGAAGCCAGGGGCTAAAGAAGGGGGGACAATGTGCTGTAGGAAAGAACTACCCCGAAGAAAAAGCGGATAAGAAGGGAAGCGAAAATTGACTTTGGAGGAAAGAACCTACCAGAAAAGGGAAACGAAAAGCTAAAGAAAGATTGGGTTACCCGGGGAGGAAAGAACCTAAAGAAAAAAAAAGCCCGAGAACTAAAGAAGGAAGGGCAAAAGTGACTAGGAGGAAAGAACTACCGAAGGAAGCCCGGGGGGAACTAAAAAAGGGACGACAAAGTGACTAGTGAGGAAAAAATTTCCCAAAGGGAAGCGAAAATTGGGCTGTGAGGAAAGAACCCCCAGAGGGAAGCGCAAAAGTGGTGAGAAAGAATACCCTAGGGAAGCGACAAATGTGACTAGTGAGGAAAGAACCTACCAGAAGGGAAGCGAAAAATGTGACAGGAGAAAGAACCCACAGGGGGAAAGCTGAGAGCTAAAGAAGGGAAGGCAAAATTTGGGGTAGTGAGGGAAAAAACCTACCCGAAGGGAAAAACGACAAAAATGTGACTAGTGAGGAAAGAACCTACCAGAAGGAAAGCCGAGAACTAAAGAAGGGAAGCGACAAAGGTGACAGGTGAGAAAAGAACCTACCAAGGAAACGGCAAATGTGACTTTGGGGGGAAAGAATTCCCGAAGGGAAGAAAAAAATGTGACTAGGGAGGAAAGAACTTACCAGAAGGGAAGCCGAGAGCTAAAGAACGGAAATGACATATGTGACTAGTGAGGAAAGAACCTACCAGAAGAAAAGCCGAGAACTAAAGAAGGGAAGCGACAAATGTGACTAGTGAGGAAAGAACCTACCAGAAGGAAAGCTGAGAGCTAAAGAAGGGAAGCGACAAATGTGACTAGTGAGGAAAGAACCTACCAGAAGGGAAGCGACAAATGTGACTTTTGAGGAAAAAAACTACTAGAAGGGGGGGACAAATGTGATATTTGGGGAAAAACCTCCCGGGAAGGGGAAGCGGCAAATGTGCCCAGTGGGAAAAAACCCTTTACCAGAAGGGAAGCCGGAGCTAAAAAAGGGGAAGGAAAAAATTTGTAGTGGGAAAAGAATTTCCAGAAAGGGAAGAAAACAAATGTGCCTGGAGGAAAAAAATTACCAGAAGAAAACCCAGGGAATAAAAAAAGGGGAACCCGGACAAATGTGATAGTGAGGAACAAATTCTCCCAAAAGAAAAAGCGACAAATGTGTTTGGTGGGAAAAAACCCCTCCCAAAAGGGGAAAAGCGAAAAAAAGGTAAATAGTGAGGAAAAAATCCCATTAGGGAAAGCAAAAAATGTGACTAGTTGGGGAAAGAACTACCAAAAGGGGAAAGCTGAGGCAAAAGGAAAGGAAGCAAACCAAAATTTGAATAGGAGGAAAGAAACCAAAACCAAAAGGGAAGCAAACAAAGTGCCAGCAAGGAAAAAACCCTCCCAAAAGGGGAAGCCGGAACAAAAAAAGGGAATCGACAAATGTGACTATTGAGGAAAGAACCTACCAGAAGGGAAGCTGAGAGCTAAAGAAAGGAAGCGACAAATGTGCCAGGGGAAAAAGAACCTACCAGTAGAAGGACAAATGGGGGTTATGGAGGAAAGAATCCCGAAGGGAACGGCCCAAAATGGGGACTGGGGGGAAGGGAAACTACCAGAAGGGAACCCCGAGGGGCTAAAAAGGGGAAAAGGGGAAAAAATTGATTTGTGGGAAAAAAATTACCAAAAGGGAAGCAGAGAGCCAAAGAACGGAAAAACGACTTTATGTGATTGTGGGGAAAAGGGAACGTACCAGAAGAAAAGCGAGAAAAAAAAGGGGAAGGGGAAACAAATGTGATAGGGGGGGAAAGAACCTCCCAAAAGGGGGGAAGCGAAAAAAGGGAAAATAGTGAGGAAAAAAACCTACCAAAAGGGGAAAAGCGCAAATGGGGACTAGTGCGGAAAAAAACCTCCCCAAAAAGGGAAGCGCAAATGGACTAGGAGGAAAAAAACCTTTAACTAGAAAAAAGTTGAAAACCCTAAAGAAGAGAAGCAAACAAATGGATCATTTGAGGAAAAAAACCTACCAAAAGGGGGAAAGTGGAAAATGTGACTAGTGGGATTAAACCCTACCAAAAGGGAAAGCCGAGAACTAAAAAAAGGGAAGCGAAAATGGGGCTAGTAAAGGAAAGAATCTACCAAAAGGGGAAAGGGGGCAAATGGGGACTAGTGCGGAAAAATGCCAAAAGGGAACCCGAAAATGTGATTTTTTGGGTGGGGGGGAAAAAAAAAACCTATTAGAAGAAAAGTTGGGAACAAAAGAAAGGAAGCGACAAATGGACCCGGGGGGAAAAAAACCTCCCAAAAGGGGAAGGGGGCAAATGTAAATAGTGGGAAAAAACCTCCCAAAAAGGGAAGGGATAAATGGGGCAAAAGTGATATAAAAAACCTACAAAAGAAAAGCTGAGAACTAAAGAAAGGAAGCGACAAATGTGATTTGGGGGAAAAGAAACCTCCCCAGTAGGGAGGCCCCAAATGGGGCTGGGAAAGGAAAAAAAATCCCAGAAGGGAGCGAAAAATGTGTTTAGGGGGGAAAAAGAACCTCCCCGAAGGAAAGGGGGAGAAACCTAAAAAAGGGGAAAAAACGACAAAGTGCCCGTGGGGAAAAAAACCCTACCAGAAGAGAAGGGGACATATGTGTTTAGGGATGAAAAAAACTCCCAAAAGGGGGAAGCAAAAAATGGGGATTGTGGGGGGAAAAAATACCAAAAGGGGAAACGAAAATGGACTGGGGAGGAAAAAAACCTACCGGGAAGGGAACCCGGGGAGCTAAAAAAGGGGGAAAGAAAAATGTGACTAGTGAGGAAAGAACCTACCAGAAGGGAAGCGACAAATTGCCTAGTGGGGAAAAGGGGAATTTCTCCCAAGAAGAGAACCCGAGACCTAAAGAAGGAAAGGGGAAAAAATGTGATTTGTGGGGAAAAAAACCAAACCCGAAGAAAAAGCCAAATGTGCCCAGTGGGGAAAAAGAACCTACCAGAAGGGAAGCCGAGAGAAAAAAAGGGGGAAGCGAAAAAAATTGACTAGTGAGGAAAGAAATTCCCAGGGGGAACCCAAAAATGTGACTAGTGAGGAAAGAACCCCAAAAAAAGAAAACCCCAAAAGGAATAAAGGGGGGAAGGGGGCCCAAATGTGATGGGGGGAAAAACCTACAAGAAGGGAAGCGAAAAAGGTGTTTCAGTGGGGAAAAAAAACCCTCCGGGGGGAAGCTGAGAGCTAAAGAAGAGAAGCGGCAAATGTGACCAGTGAGGAAAGAACCTACCAGAAGGGAAGCTGAGAGCTAAAGAAGAGAAGCGACAAATGGGGCCCAGGAGGAAAAAAACTTACCAGAAAAAAAACCCGGAGAACTAAAGGGAAAGGGAAAAAGGGGGGGAAAAAAAAAAAAAAAAATGTGATAGTGAGGGAAAAAAACCTTTTCCAAAAAGGGAAGCAAAAAAATGTGCGTGGGGAAAGAATCTCCCAAAAGGGAAAAGGGGGAAAATTTGACTAGTGGGGAAAAGATCTCCCAAAAGGGAAAGGGCAAATGTGACTAGTGAGGAAAAAAAACCAAACCAAAAGGGAAGCGGCAAAGTGATATTTGAGAAAAAAAAACCTCTAGGGGGGGAAGGGAAAAAAAATTGGGCTGTGGGGGAAAAAACCCTCCCAAGAAGAAAAGCTGAGAGCTAAAAAAAGGGGGAAGGACAAAATGTGACCATTTGGAAGAAAAAAACCAAACCGGGAAGGGGAAAGCGACAAATGTGATTTGTGAGGAAAAAACCCTCCCCAGAAGGGAAGAAAAAAGGGGAGGTTTATTTTTATTGAGAGAAAAACCCCCTGGGGAAATGTATGAAACACTATACTTTTGTTTTTTTAAATGGGGGTTTTTAATTTCTCTATCCACTTACCAAAGTATTTGAAAAAGGGGGGGCAATTTTAATCCCCTACTTCTTTTAAAAAAAGTTTTGGGGGTCTATATTTTTTTTAAATTTCTTTTACTTTTCCTGGATTTTTCCCTGAGGAGATCCGATTTGGGAAAGGACGAAAATTGTTGGGATTTTTTTTTTATTTTGAAAAAGTTTTTTTCCCCAAAAAGGGAGTATTTTGGGTTTTCTTAGTTAGGGACAGGTTCGGGGAAAGGACCGTCTTTTCCGGGACGACTACCCTGGTTTTTTTTGGTGCCCAATTAGCCCGGGGTAAAGTTTTAGAGGTGGGCCCCCCGATAATGTTGCTTTTGTCAATATTTACTTTTAGCGATGTATTGTTTTAAAAAATATTCTTAAAAGTTATATTTTATATATCTTGTCCCCAGTTTGGTTTTTTGCGATTTGAGTGTGGGGGACCCCGTGAATGGGGGGTACCTGTCACAATCGTGGTTCTGGTTTTCAAGCAACAAATGTGACCAGTGAGAAAAGAACCTACTAGGGAAAGGGGGGGGGGACAAATGTGCCCAGGGAGGAAAAAATCCCTTTCCCGAGGGAAAACCCAGGCCCGGAAGGGGGAAAGACAAATTTTGGGTAGTGAGGAAAAAAACTTCCAGAAAGGGGAAACGGGGGGAAAGTATAGGAAGGAAAAACCTTTTTAAAAAGGGAAAAAAAGCCGAGACCTAAAGAAGGGAAGCGGCAAATGTGACTAGGGAGGAAAGAAACTACCAGAAGGGAAGCCGAGAGGTAAAGAAGGGAAACGAGAAATTTAACTAGTGAGGAAAGAACCTAACAGAAGGGAAGCGACGAATGTGACTAGGGAGGAAAGAACCTACCAGAAGGGAAAGGGGACCAAAATTTGATAGGGGGGAAAAAATCTTAAAAAAGGGAAAACCCAAGAGCTAAAGGGAAAGGGGGGGACAAAAGTTTAAATTTTGAGGAAAAAACCCTACTAGAAGGGAAAACGCAAATGTGACTAGTGAGGAAAAAAAACCCCCGAGGAGAAGCCCAGAGCTAAAGAAAAGAACGACAAAAAGTGGGCTAGTGAGGGGAAAAAAAACCAAAGAAGAGAAGCGACCCAAAAGTGACGTGAGGAAAGAAACCCACCGAAAAAGAAGGCGAAAATGTGACTAGTGAGGAAAGAAAACCCCACCCGAAAGGGAAAACGGGCAAATGTGACTAGGGAGGAAAGCACCTACCAGAAGGGAAGCGGGCAAATGTGGGAAAAGTGAGGGAAAAAAACCCCCGAAGAGAAGCGACAAAAGGGACTAGGAGGGAAAGAAAACCTTTCCCGAAGGGAAGCGGGGAAAAAGTGAATGGGGAGGGGGAAAAAAAACCTACCGAAAAAGGGGAAACGACAAATGTGACTAATGAGGAAAGAAACTACCAGAAGGGAAACGACCCAAAAAGGGGAATAGTGAGGAAAGAAACCCACCCCCGAAGAGAAGCGCAAAGTGACTAGTGAGGGGAAAAAAAACCCACCAGAAAGGGGAAACGACAAATGTGTAGTGAGGGAAGAAACCCACCCGGAAGGGGAAACGGGAAAAAGTGATGTGGGGAAAAGAACCTACCCGAAGGGAAAAGGGCAAAGTGATAGTGAGGGAAAAAACCTCCAGAAGGGAAGTTTAGGGCTAAAAAGAAGAAGAAGGGGCAAAGTGTAGGGGGGGAAAAAACCTACAAAAAAAAGGGAAGGAACAAAAGTGATAGGAGGAAAGAACCCACCACAAAGGAAGCGGGAAATGTGATAGGGGAGGAAAGAAGTACCAGAAAGGGAACGACAAATGGTTTGTGAGGGAAAAAACCCACCCCGAAAAGGGGAAACGGCCAAAAGTGACCGGGGAGGAAAGAAACCCACCAGAGGAAAAAGCCCCAGGGGCTAAAGAAGAGGGAAACGAAAATGTTTATGTGAGGAAAAAAAACCCACCGAGGAAAAAAGCGAGAGGGTAAAGAAGAAGAAAAGGGCAAATGTGCTAGTGAGGAAAGAAAACCCCCAGAAGAGAAGGACAAAAGTGACCAAATGAGGAAAGAACCTACCAGAAGGGAAGCGACAAATGTGACTTGTGAGGAAAAAAACCTACTAGAAGGGAAGCGACAAATGTGACTAGTGAGGAAAAAAACCTTTCAGAAGGGAAAACGACAAATGTTACTAGTGAGGAAAGAACCCAAGAAAAGGGAAACGACAAATGTGACTTGTGGGAAAGAACCCACCAGAAGGGAAAAAGGAAAAAATGTGTAGTGAGAAAAGAACCTACCAGAAGAGAAGCGACATATGTGACTAGGGAGGAAAGAACCTACCAGAAGGGAAGCGACAAATGTGAATCGGGAGGGGAAAAAACCTCCAGAAGGGGGGCTGAGGGCTAAAGAAGAGAAACCCAAAATGTTTACTTTGGGAGGAAAGAAACCCACCGAAGGGGGAAACTGGGGCTAAAGAAGGGAAGCGACAAATGTGACTAGGGAGGAAAGAACCTACCAGAAGAGAAGCCGAGAGCTAAAGAAGGGAAGCGGCAAATGTGACTAGTAAGGAAAGAAAACCTACCCGAAGGGAAAACGGGCCAAAAGTGATAGTGAGGAAAGGAAAACCCCAGGAAAGGGGGCGGGAAAAAAAGGGTAGTGAGGAAAGAGCCCACCGAAAAAAAGGAGAGCTAAAAGGGAGGGGGGGGAAAACGGCCCAAAAGTGAATAGTGGGAAAGAAAATCCCCGAAAAGAAGCGAAAATGTGATAGGGGGGTAAAAAACCCCCAGAGAAGAAACCGAGAGCCCAAAGAAGGGAGCGGGAAAAGTGACCGTGAGAAAAAAAAACCCACCAGAAGGGGAAAACGCCAAAAGTGAATAGGGGGGGAAAGATACCTCCAGAGAAGAAACCGGAGTAAAGGGAAGGGGTTTGCGACAAATGTGACTAGTGAGGAAAGAACCTACCAGAAGGGAAGCGGCAAATGTGACTAGTGAGGAAAGAACCTACCAGAAAAAAGGAAGCGACCCAAAAATGACTAGTGAGGGGAAAGAAACCCCCAAAAAGGGAAACGGGAAAAAAGTGATAGGAGGAAAGAACTCCCGAAGAGAAGCGACAAATGTGATAGTGAGGGAAAGAAAAATACCCGAAGGGAAGCGGGCAAATGTGATAGTGAGGAAAAAACCCCACCAGGAAGGGAAGGAGGGCTAAAGAAGAGAAGCGACAATGTGACTTTGGGGGAAAAAACCTACCCGAAGGGAAAAGGGAAAAAGTGACTAGTGGGAAAGAACCCAAACCCCAAAGGAAGCGGCAAATGTGGCTAGTGAGGGGAAAGAACCCACCCCCGGAAGGGAAAAAAGGAAACTAAAGAAGAGAAGCGACAAATGTGACTAGTGAGGGGAAAAAACCTAAAAGAAAAGAAGCGAAAAAATGGGACTAGTGAGGAAAAAAACCTCCAGAAGGGAAAACGGCAAAAGTGATAGTGAGGAAAGAAAAATACCAGAAGAGAAGGACAAAAAATGACTTTTGAGGAAAGAACCTCCAGAAGGGGAAGCGCCCAAAAGTGCTAGTGAGAAAAAACCTAAGAAGGGAGGACAAAGTGAAAAAGTGAGGAAAAAAACTCCCGGGAAAGGGGGGGAGGGCCCAAAAAAAGAAGGACAATTTTGAAAAAGGGAGGAAAGAACCTTTCCCGAAGGGAGCGACAAATGGCTAGTGGGAAAGGAAACCCCACTAGAAGGGAAGCGACCAAATGTGACTAGGGGGGAAAAAACCTTCCAGAAGAAAACCAAGGGGGAGCTAAAGAAGGGAAGCGGCAAATGTTTAATTTGGAGGAAAGAACCTAAAAGAAGGGAAGGGGACAAATGTGAATAGTGAGGAAAAAAACCCCACCGAAGGGAGCGAAAAAAGTGACTAGTTTAGGGAAAAAAACCCACAGAAAGGGGAAAAGGGGGGTAAGAAAAAGAAGAACGCAAATGTGATGGGAGGGGAAAAAACCTACCAGAAGGGAAGCGGGCAAAGTGTAGTGAGGGAAAAAACCCACTAAGGGAAGGGAAGCGAAAATTTTGAATAGGGAGGAAAAAAAACCCCACCCGAGAAGAAGCCCAGAGGGTAAAGAAAAGGGGAAACGCCAAAAGGATAGTGAGGAAAAGAACCCCACAAAAAGGGAAAGCGGCAAATGTGAAAAAGTGAGGAAAAAACCTTCCCCCCAAAAGGGGAGAGACCCAAAATTTACCGTGGGAAAGAAAACCCCCAGAAGGGAAAAAGGGGGGAAAAAGTGACCAGTGAGGAAAGGGAACCCCACCGAAGGGGAAACCGGGGAGCTAAAGAAGGAAAGGGGAATGTGAATAGTGAGGAAAGAAACCCTAAAAAGAGGGAAAGGCAAATTTTGGGCTAGGGGGGAAAGGGAATACCGAGAAGAAGGAGAAGGCTAAAGAAGGGTTTGCGGGCAAAAGTGATAGTGAGGAAAGAAAACCCCCAGAGGGGGAGAGAAAAATGTGACCAAATGAGGAAAACCCACCAGGGAAAAGGGGAAACGACCAAAAGTGACTAGTGAGGAATGAAATACCCGAAGGGAAAACGCCCCAAAAGTGAAGTGGGAAAGAACCCCACCGAAGGAAAAGGGCATTTTTGGTAGTGAGGAAAGAACTTTCCCGAAGAAGCGACAAAAGTGACTAGTGAGGAAAGAACCCACCCGAAAGGGAAACGACAAATGTGCTAGTGGGAAAGAACCCACCCGAAAAGGGAAAATTTAGGGCTAAAAGAAAAAGCGGGCAAATGAGATAGGGAGGGGGAAAAAACCCCACCAGAAGGGGGAAGGGCAAATTTTGAATAGTGAGGGAAAAAACCAACAACCCAAAGGGCGCGGAAATGTGAATAGTGAGGAAAGAACCACCCGAGGGAAAA
Organism: Phyllomedusa bahiana; assembly: GCA_025379985.1. Classification (NCBI taxonomy): domain Eukaryota; kingdom Metazoa; phylum Chordata; class Amphibia; order Anura; family Hylidae; genus Phyllomedusa; species Phyllomedusa bahiana. Next base: position 1,541 of record JAODAL010013779.1, on the reverse strand, counting down.
CCCAGAAACTAAAAAAGAGGAAAACGACAAAAAGTGACTTTGTGAGGAAAAGAATACCCGAAGAGAAGCGACAAAAGTTTGGGCTGGAGGGGGAAAGAACCCACCAGAAGGGAAACGAGAAAAGGGGGACTAGTGAGGAAAGGGAAACCTTCCCGAAAGAGAAAACGAAAATTTTGATAGGAGGAAAAAATACCAGAAGGGAAAGGGCAAATGTGGCCCGTGAGAAAAGAACCCCGAAGGGACGGACAAAGGGGACTAGTGGGAAAGAACCCCACCCGAAGGGACTGGGGCCCAAAGGGAAAAGAAGCGACAAATTTTTTTGCTAGGGAGGGAAAAACCCCACCAGAAGGGGAAACGACAAATGTGATAGTGAGGAAAAACCTACTAGGGGAAAGGGGAAACGAAAAAAAACTAGTGAGGAAAGAACCCACCCCGGAAAGGGGAAACGACAAATGTGATAGGGGAGAAAGAAACCAAAAAAAAAGGGGGGCGACCCCTGTTTATAGTGAGGAAAAGGAACCCACCGAAGGGAAACGCCAAAAAGTGATAGTGGGGAAAGAAAACCCACCGAAAGGGGCGCGACAAAAAGGACTAGTGAGGAAAGAAACCTACCAGAAGGGGAAACTGAGGGTAAAGAAGAGAAGGAAAATGTGGAAAAGGGAGGAAAGAACCCACCCCCAAAGGGAAAACGACAAAAAGTGACTTTGAGGAAAGGAAATCCCAGAAAGGGGGGCGCAATGTGGGCAGTGGGGGAAAGAAAAACCCCGAAGGGAAGCGACAAAAGTGAATGTGAGAAAGAACTACCCGAAGGGACGCGACAAATGGGGGGACTAGTGAGGAAAGAACCCACAGAAGGGGGAAACTGAGGGCTTTAAAAAAGAGAAGGGGGACAAATGTGAATTTGGGAGGAAAGAACCACAGAAGGGGAAACGGGCAAATTTTGGTAGTGAGGAAGAACCCACTTTGAAGGGAAAAGGCAAATTGACTAGTGAGGAAAGAACCCAAGAAGAAAAGGGGAGCTTTAAAAAAAGGGGGAAACCCGGGAAAAAGTGAATTGGGGGAAAAGAACCTACCAGAAAGGGGAAAGGCCCAATGGGGATAGGGAGGAAAGAAACCCACCAGAGAAGAAGCCCAGAGTAAAGGGAAAGGGGGCGGAAAAAAAGTGACTAGTGAGGAAAGAATCTCAGAAAGGGAAACGGCAATTGGAAAAGTGGGGGGAAAAGAACCCACCAGAAGGGGCCCGAGGGGCAAATGTGGGTTTGTGAGGGAAAAAAACTACAAAAAGGGGGAAGCGGCAAATGTGACCAGTGAGGAAAGAACCTACCAGAAGGGATGAGAAACCAATGGAAAAGAAGGAAAGGGATAAAAATTTTGACTAGTTTTGGGAAAAAAAATTGGCCGATAATAGCCCAAGGGGTAAAGAAAGGGTGCCAAAAATTTGTAGTAATTTTCCCTTTTAATAGGAACAAATATTGTAGTTGTTATATTTTTGTAATAGGGGCCCGTATTAGGTTTTTTCTTGTTAAAGAGAGCAGTATTAT
>JAODAL010013778.1:0-89905 GCA_025379985.1 Phyllomedusa bahiana | reverse complement strand
GGGGGGTTTTAACAGCAAACATGGGTAAGATTCAACATTTTAACATCAATTGCTAAGTAAAGTTATTGTGTGCTATAAAAAATTTTTGCATGTTAAAGAACTACTCCAAGTAGTTCCTGAGCAATGGTAACAGTTTGCTCAGAGTTGAATTTTCAAAAACTAGAAAGGTGCCAGACATTATCTCACTGCAGACCTCAAAGGTGAATGCACTATTAGTGCTATGCAATCAATATAAACTGACTCTGACTGGAGACATTTCTTCTCTTTGGTCCTGACCTTAATTGCTTCTTCCAACTACATCTCATCTCTGCAGAGGTTTTACTGAAACATTTTTGGCTCCTTACTTTTGCAGCAGATTGTATCCCTCTGGACTGAGCAAGCTCTTCATAAGGCTTCACACTACAGTCCCGAATATCATACTGTCACACAATGTGCCCAAAAAATAATAGTTCCACACACTGTACCCCTGAATACAATAATGTTGCAAGTTTTGCCCTCTGGAAATATCTGACACACGATTATCTAAAATATTACTACACTTTAGCCCCCTCTTAAAATAATTTATACTGTGTACCCCAGAAATCTGTACCTATGCATTAGCTGTTGAATGAGATTTATTTTTTGTTTTAAAATTGCTACAATGACAGCAATCTATTAATTTTATTATTATAATATTGTTTTGTTAAAAATGATAAATGACTGTTTCTTTGCAATTACTTGGTTGCAACTTCTCATCACTAGGAGTACTTACATAGTTACATAGTTATATAGTTTGTTAGGCCAAAAAAAGACATACTTCCATCCAGTTCAGCTTATTTTGCTAAAGTGTTGATCCAGAGAAAGGCAAAAAGCCCCATGAGGTAGAAGCCAATTGTCCTCATTTTAGGGAAAAAATTCCCTCCCGAATCCAATCTGGCAATCAGAATAGATCCCTGGATCAACGCCCCTTCTCCAGAATCCTAATCACTATAACTTGTTATATTATTACTAGAGATGGGCGAATTGATTCTAACGAAGTGGAATTCGCTTAGAATTTCAGGAAAACTTCGGTTCTGAACGAAGTCGAAGTTTGGGGGACTTCGGGTGAACGAAGTGTGCTTTCATTGATAAAATGGCTGCGAGCACATGGCGTTACATGGGGCAAAGAACTCTGGGAGGAAGAAGGGCATAGCCTGCATGACATGTGCAGAGATGAAGCCAATCAGAGACCGGCGGGATTCTGTGATGTCACCGCACTATATAAGTCCGGGCGCGATGCTGGGAGCTCACACTCCTCTCACTGTACTGATCAGGGAAGGTGCTGCTACGGCTGATTGTGATAGCTCTTACCGAAGAACAGATTTTTAACAGCGATTTTTGTGGGGTGTCTCAGCTTGTCTCAGTAACTGCTTCTCTTAACATTCTATTTCTGATTTTTTTGGGGTATTGGATCTGAAGTCCAGTGTGCGTCCACTGCAGCTGTATATACATTTTAATGCTATCTGCTCACAGCACATTTAATATCCAAGGGGGATCTAAGCCAGTTCCTGTTGTATTCATTTAAAGAAACAGCGTTTTTACAATACAAATACCACTTCATTTTTTGGCCTGCTCAATTCTTTTGCGCAAATTTTATATCCAGGGGTTAATTAAGCGTTGTTTTTCTGCTGTTGTGACAAAAATAAACCGTCTTTTTCACCGCCAAAAAATACAATTTTACTGTAGCATAATTCACAAGCGAAGGTTAATTACAATTTTTTCTCTTGTTGTGTAGCGTCAAAAATATGCTATTGTAACACGCTACAAAGCTAGTAGTTTGTGGCTGCTCAATTCTTTTGCGCAATTTACATCCAGGGGTTAACTAAGTATTTTTCTGTAGTTGTACTCTGTAAAAGAAACGTTCTTTTTCACCGCCACAGAAGAAATTCTGTAGCATAATTCATATCCGAAGGTTAATTAACCCGTTTTGTGCTTTTACATTCAGTAAAATACACAGAGTTTTTAAACGGCACATACAAGTCAATTTTTTCCTGGCCATTTGTGGAGCACAGTTTATGTCCAAGGGTTACCCAAGCTTGTTAGTGGGTTCATTTGGAGTCAAATACAGGGTGTGTATTTATCATATACAGATATCTTCATCAAACAGTGTCTGTACATTTTAGAACAAACAGTATGTCAGACAGAGAGATGGCAGGCTCTTCACCTGCGAGTGGCAGTGGCACAAACATTCCTGGAGCAGGCTCAGGTCGCAGCACAGCAAGGGGACGTCGCAGCAGGGGGTCACTCGGTGAGGCCACAACTGCCGGTGTCATCTAGCGGCCGTGTGCTGACTAGCAACCCAAGGGTTCTTGATTGGTTGACTAGGTCATCAACTTCCTCCCAGATGACATCTGACAACCCCAGCCAAGAGTCGGTGGGAACGTCAGACACAACCCTAAGTTGGCATGGCCCGGGAGCGGGTTCAGCGGCCCTCACCTGTCCTTAACCCGCCTCTGTCCATTCGGTTCCCTCAGCCAGAGATCTACTATGTGGTCTGGGCTCAGCGCCACTATATAGCGAGGATGAACAATTTAAGTAGGGCAGTCAGCAGGTACTTGGCAGCGAAGAAATGGGGCCAATATCCCCTGCTTCTTGCAGTAGGCGGCAAAGTATAGATGTGGAGAGTGGCATGGGAGTTCATGTTGTGAGGGGTCAGCCTCTGCATACCAAGACTGGTGATGAGGACAGCAGTGACGATGAAACACAAATTGATGATGATGTAGCCGACCGCACTTGGGAGCCGGGTGAAGCAAGGGCTTCACCATCATCGGGAGAAGAGGGCGTCATCTTGCGCCTCAGGCAGCAGCGCAGCCAGCAAGTGGGTTGTGTGGCCGTTAGTCAGCAGGGTAGCAGCAGTGTGAGGTCGGGAGCCAAGCGGCCACGGGGTAGAAAACCCGCTTTGCAGGTCCAAGAAAGTAGCGGCACAGGGGCTCAGCGAGGCAGCGGCGGTAGTAGTCACTCAGTGCGGAGCGTTGGCGGTAAAATCAGCTACCCGGCTGTGTGGCAGTTCTTTGCTCAGACACCGGAGGAGCCGAATATGGGTATATGCAGAATCTGTGGGCAGAAAGTGAAGCGTGGCCAGGGAGCTAACATTGGCACCACGACCCTGCGTCAACACATGCAGCGTCACCATCCGGTGGCCTGGGAGAAACGTGGCTCAGATGTGGTGGTCCATCCTGCCGCCGCAGCAGCAGCAGCCAGTGGCACGCATGCCATTGCATCCAGTCAAGGCTTCACCACCTCTGCAGTACCAGCTCCATCAGCAGCAACCTAAGTCTGGAGTCACTGATGAGCAGCTTCCTTCACCCGCCTAGTGAGGAGGGCAGTCGCCAGCAGCAGCAGCAGCAGGACCTGGAGCAGTCCCGAACCAACAGGTGGTGGCCTACTTGGACAGCACTCTGCCACCCCAGTTAGAAGATCCGCTGGACTACTGGGCAGCCAAACTGGATGTGTGGCCGCAACTTGCAGAGTTTGCAGTGGAGAAGCTGTCCTGCCGACCAGTAGTGTGGCATCAGAGCGGGTGGTCAGTGCGGCAGGGGCCATCGTTACCCCAAGGAGAACCCGGCTTGTCCACCGGAAATTTGGAACGACTGACCTTTGTCAAGATAAATAGGCGTGGATCGGACGGGGATTTCCACAAAAACCCCAAATCCCTTAGGCGCATTTGGGGTTAAAACTACCTGCCTCAGCCACTATTCAAAATGGCCGCCACCCCCTGATGCCCCCACATCTGCGGGACAGTTTCTCCATCTGCCTACCACCATTTTTTCCGGGACTGGAAATTGCCACCCACCTCAACAGTCGTCATTGGGCCACTCTAGACCTCAGGCTCCCTGTGTGTTGCGGGTTGCCGTGAAAACCCCAAAATGTGTCTTTGTGCCAAAACCTCTCTGACCTCATGCTGCTTTTGTTGCTGCAGCGGTCACCTACCACTGTGTTTTTTTGTGCCACTCCCTGCCTCATGCTTGGCTCCCGGGTCCCCTCCAAAACTATGTCTTTGTGCCACCCCTGGGGGCCAAATTTCCCTGTTTTGCCACCTAGAATGTCATTGTCCCACTGCCTGCCCTCATGCTGCTGTTTCCGTAACCCCCTCTTTTTAATTTTTGCCACTGGGGTGGCTACTCCTTTTTTTTCCCCCCAGAAAGTCATTGTGCCACTGCCTGACCTCATGCGGCTGCTTGCCGTGCCCCCCCCCCCAACACTTTTCCCTTGGGTGCCCCCTCTTGGCCAAATATGTTTTGCCATTTTCCAGTTTTGTGATTTTTTCCCACTGCCTGACCTCATTGCTGCGGGGGCCCTGCTGTGGGTGACCCCCACTCTCTGTCATTGGGGCCACTTTTTGGCCAAACCCCCTGTTTTAGCCACCCCAAAAAAGTCATTGTCCCACTCCCTTTGACCTCATGCGCTGCGGGTCGTGCCCTTCCACACGTGTCTTTGTCCCCACTCTGGGGCCCTACAACTGTTTTGTCACCCCCAAAAAATGAATTTTTTGCCACGTCTGCCCCTCATGCTGCTTGCGGGCTCCCCGTAACCCCCAAAAACTGTGCCCATTGTGCCACTCTGGGGCCTACTCCTGTTTTTCCCAAACCCCCCAGAATTTTCATTGGGGCCACTGCCTCCCCTTTCTTGCGCCGCTGCCGTGCCCCCCCACCCCTGTGCCCATTGTCCCCTTTCCTGTGGCCTACTCCTGTTTTCCCAAACCCCGAATGGGGATTGTCCCACTGCTTGACCTCATGCTGCTGCTGGGGCTGCTCCCCCGTGCCCCTCCCTTTTCTGTCATTGTCCCAACTCGGGGCCCTTTACTACGTTTTGCCACCTCCAGTTTGCCCTTTGTGCCACGGGTTGACCTCTGCTGCTGCTCCCGGGGCCCAAACACACTGTGTCTTTGTGCCACTTTTGACCCTCATGCGCTGTGTGGCTGCTGCCGTGCCCTACACACTCTGTCTTTTGTCCCCAAACTGCCCCTGACCTCATGCGCTGCTGTGGTGCTGCCTGGCCCCACACACTGTGTCTTTTGTCCCACTCTGGGGCCTACTCCTTTTTTTTGCCACCTCCAGAATTCATTGTGCCACGGGCCCTAAATCATGCTGCTGTTTCCCGTGACCTACACCGGTGTTTTTGGGTGCCACTGTCTGACCTCTTGCTGCTGCTGGGGGCTGCGGCCGGGGCCCTCACACCCCTGTCATTGTGCCATGTCTGCCCCTCATGCTGCCTCTGTGGCTGCTGCCATGCCCTACACACTGTGTCATTGTCCCACTCTGTGGCCTACTCCTTTTTTTTGCCACCTCCAAATGTCTTTGTGCCACTTTTCGGGACCTCATCTCTGTTTGCCGTGGGGCAAACCATGTGTTTTTGGGTCCCCACTTTAACCTCAGGGCTGCTCCCTGTGGCTGCTCCCGGGTGACCTAAAACCACTGTGTCATTTTTCCCCTCTGGGGGCCTACTCCTTTTTTTTGCCCCTCCTGAATGTCTTTTTTGCCACTGTTTTGCCCTCATGCGCTTGTGGCTGCTGCCTTTCCTACCCCACTCTGCCCATTGTGCCACTGTTTGACCTCAGGCTGCTGCGTGGCTGTTTCCATGACCTACACACTCTGTCATTGTGCCACTTTTCTGCCCTCCAAGCGGCTGCTGCCTTTACCTCCACACTCTGTCATGGGCCACTTTTCTGACCTCATCCGGCCTGTGGCGCTCCCGTGACCACCCCACTCGGTAAATTTCCCACTGTCTGCCCTCATGCTGCTGCTGGGGCTCCCTCCCCTTTACCTACACACTCGGGTCATTGTCCCCCTGTTGACCCATGCTGCGGCTGGGGCTGTGCCTACCTCACACCTGTGTCTTTGTGCCACCCCTGGGGCCCTCTCCTTTTTTTGCCACCTCTAGAATTTCATTGTGCCACTGTCTGACCTCATGTTTTGCTGTTGTTGTTGCCGTCAACCCTCCACACTGTGTCTTTGTGCCACCCTGTGGCCTACTCCTTTTTTTTGCCCCCTCCAGAATGTCATTTGTCCCATTTCCTGACCTCATGTTTAGGTGGCTGCCGCCGCACCTCCCAACTCTATCACTGAAGTTGCCACCTGAGCCCTCAGCTTTTTTTTTTCCAGCTGCCCTTGCCTTTGATTTTAAACAGGCTACTTTCCCCCCCTTCATTTTTTGGTAGTTTTCCCCCTTTTTAAGTCCCCCGGGGTTTTTTATAGTGAAGCGTTTCAAAGAGCAGCGGGCAGAACTTGTCGTGTCATCTAAAACACAACTTTTGAAAAAAACCCAAAAACCAAACTCCCTTTTGCATTTTTTAAGCTTTGGCAAACCTTTTCAAACACACCCCCTGCGGGGCTTTTTGTGAAAGCCGGGAAATAGCTTTTTTTTTAACGTGTTTTCTTCCCGAAGAAATTTTGGGAAAACGAAGTTATTTTTGTTGGGAAATTCGGGGGAAGGGGTACCGAATCGAATTTTTGAAAAAATTCGCCCCCATCTCTAATTATTACGCTCCAGAAGTGAAACCCGGGCCCCTTTTTTTGAACTCTTTTATTGAATTACCAGGGAAAAATTTTCCTCTAGCGGAAAATTTCCATTGTTAACGGCTGGGTAGTGGATCCCGGGTCCACCTAAACGATGGTTTTAAAGGGCCACCCCGGGGGAAGGGAATTTAAAGTAGCCCCCATTTTCACCCCAGAGCCCGCCCCAAGGGGATGGACTTGCTGTGGGCGTGAGCCTCCCAGGCCCGCCCCGGGCCTGACGTGACTTCCCTGCGGTGGCAGCCGGGGTTTGCAGCATAGTACGGAGTCGAGTGGGAAAATTCGAAATCGTTAGGCAGGCAGGGGGCGGGGCAGGGGGAAATTTTGTGGTCGTGGACAGGCAGGAAGGTCGGGCTGGGGGCAGAGGTTCGGAGTAAAAGAAACGTAGAAGAGGTCGGGTACACGGTAAGGAGGGGAATATATTGGGGAACCTTTTGCAAAGGAACGGGGGCAAACTTTGGTTTCCAGCACAGAGTGAAATTTGAGCGTAATTTTTAAATAGAGGGGGGGCGTCTGGCAATTAGGCAATTAAAGGGACCCCCCCCCTTTTAAAAATTACGGGGCCCGGCGCCGCGCCTTAGGGGAAGGGGGGCACCCCGCGCCTCGGCCGGAAAGGGGGGCCGGGGGAGGGGAAAAGGGAAACGGGGTCAGGGGGTCCCTGTGCGCTCCCGGGGGCCGCCGCTGCCCTGTGGAAAAGCGTCGCGCCCGGGGGCCCGGCACAAACCCGGGGGGGCAGACCGGGTGCCCCCCGCGGCCCGCTCCGAGGAGCGGGGGCCACCCGGGTGACACACAGTCTCATTTTTTTAAAAACATTTAAAAAACCCCTTTCAAAGTTTTTTTTAGAAACTTTTTTTTCCCCAAACGAGAGATTCCCCCCTTTTTCGGATCCCAGTTTTGGGTTTAAATAAATCTTTAGCGGAACTCTTTTATTGACCCTTAGAAAAAATTTTTAAAAACATATTGATTATGTACCCCCGAAGCCGTTTTTCCCTTTAAATAAATAATCCTAATCTTGCTAATCTTTCGAGTATTGCAGCCCCCCCCAAAGTCCTTTTATTTTTTTGGTTGCCCCCTATTACCTTTTTCAAGCTCTACAATGTCTTTCCTGGCAATGGGCCCAAAACTGTAAAACTTTTTTTCCATGTGGGGTCTAAACGTGCTTTTTTAAAATGGGAGAATAATGTTCTCAACATGTGCATATCCCCCTTTTTTAGTAAAAACCCCATGATCCTTTTTTGCCTTGGCAGCTGCAACCCTGACACTGGCGGGTCCCTTTTAAATTTTACTGTCCCCCCAGGACCCCAAAATTTCCTTCCCTTGTCCCCTTTTTACCCCATCGTTCGTTTCCCTTGCCTTTTAAACTTGTAATAATGAAATGGTTTTTTTCCCCCCCCATGTGCAAACCCCTTGCATTTTAACGGTGTTAACCTCATCGGGCCCTTCTTCCCCAGGCCCCCCAATTTTTTTTTTCCAGATCCCTTTTTTGTAAAAACACATTATCCTTATTGTGTTAAATTATTTTAAACAGAGCTTATATCATCTGCAAAGATTTTTACTTGAAGGGAAAAGGCAAGGGAAAAAACACGGGGTCTAGCTATTGTAGAAAAAGTTTCCCTTGTTGTGTTTTAAAGTTTTATTGCCTCGAACACTCCACTGAAATTCAAAAAGGCCAATAGGATAAGAGCTGGAAGTCTGCAGCAACCATCCTTGGATTAGCATTCCTCAAGTCACATTTGACTCAATGAGCCCTGCGGGCCCCAGCGGTTTAGGGATATATAGCCCTTCATCAGTGTGGGATTGAATTGTTGGCTAGGTGAGGGGTTTAATATGGGTTAGCCTAAAGGAGGAAAGGGTTTTTCTCAAGCTGCGTTTGGGTTGTCCGGGTTTTATGGAGACGTTTACGAAAGATGCGCGCAGTTTTCCAATCGGCTTTGGTTATGTTGGGCATGAAACATTTAAACCTTTGGGATCCACTTCAATATGGCAAAAATTGAACAGCAATTTTGTGAGTTATGATTATGCCCTCCGCCCCCGATTACTTTTTTTTTTTTATTTTTCTTTTTGGGAATAGTTTTGGAAATTTTTTTTAAAACAAACTACACACTTTAATTTGGTACATTGGTTATGGATTGTGCTTTGACTTTATATTATACTCTGGCCGGGGTCTAGTATTTGTATTAATGAAAGATTTAAAATTTTGATTTTTTTTCACTTATCCTTTTTAAACTTGATTTACTTTTTATTGTAATAATTCTTTACAAAAAAACCCTTTAAAGGGGCAAAACTCGCTGTTTTTTCTGGTATGGAGGAATAAACTACTTGCACCTTGGATTATTCCTTATGGAGTGCCATGGATATGTTTTTTCTTTATGTCTATGAAAGGGCCATTATCCAAGCTTTTTTTTTTCTGGGACCCCAAGGTTTTTTTTTCTTCTTTAAAAAGGCTACTTCGAATTTATTTATAAATAAATAAATATATATATATATTTAAAATATATATATATATAAATTATTTAAAAATATATATTAAAATTTTTTTTTGTGACAAAGCACAAGGGCCCTTTTTATCGGGGGCGTATGTGCCACCGGTTTCCCCTTTGGGCTGCAGTGGAATGAAAAAAGGGTAAAAAGACCTGCAAACCCCAGGTTGCAGAAAATTTGTTTATTTCTTTGCATCATGCTTTAAGCAGTGTTTTTTTCCGGGGGCCGGGGTTTTACCGGGGCAGTCTTAGAGCGGGTGGAAAGGGTGCTCCCCCCAGATCCACCCCAGGATTTCCCTGGCTATTTAAAAACCCGGAAGTCGGTGTGCTTGGTGTGGGGATCCACTCCCAAGGGCCCGGGGGGTATGGAGAAAAAACTTTTGTGTTTGGTGAGCTGAACCTTTTTATGTTTAAAAGTTTTTTGCCCCGAAGGGAAGGGTTTTGTTTAAGTTCTGTTCTTGCACCCCTGCAGGGAAAATAAACGGTTTTTTGTTCTGGACTTTTTGTTTAAAAAAAACCCTTAAAGTGGGAAAGCATTTTGGGGTTTTTTAGGGGCCCCGTGACGGAGCTGGGCCCCCCCCCTTAACTTTTATATATTTAAAATATATAAAATTAAAAATGAAAGGGGCCCCCAAGGGGGAAGGGGGGAGTGCGGTAAATTTTTAGGCCTCCCGAGTTTTTGCTCAGGTATGGCAAGACTAAGACATGTCCCCCAGAAAACCTTTGGGCCCCGGGTTGGGGGAGAAACCGTCAAATTTGTTTGTGTCAGCTGCGGTAGGTGGTTTAAAACATGTTTACCCTTTTTTTAAACTGTGGGAAAAACGCTTAGTCCGGGGCGGCTTTTTACCGGGAAACAGCCCAAAAAGTTGGGTAGGGGGACTGCTCCCCAAAGTTCCCCGTGGGTAGGTTTTCGTTTTGGCTTTATAAGGGCGCTAGGTACTGACTGGGCGGGCGTTTTCTGCAATTTTCCGGTCAGAAAAAGGGGGGGTTAAAAGGGGCACCCCCAAAGCCTCATTAAAACTACAGGACAGAAATAAGGTGCCCTGTTTTTAAATTAAAAGCTGGACCAACAGGGGCTTTGTTTTGTGTTTCTTAGTTTGGACATACGTCTTTTTTTTTGCCCCCTGAGGGAAAAAAACGTGGACAAGAGCCGTGCTTCTACCCACAAAGGGTTTCTTATTCTCCAATTTCCCTGGGGGCCTTTCCGTACCACCGAGCTTAAACCCCCTTTCAATATTTTTATTCACCTGTGTTTCCACCTTGAGAAAGGTTCCATTGAGAAGCTGAAACGTTGCATGGAAACACGGGTGAATAAAAGTTAAAAAAAAACCTTTTTTTTAAAACATTTGGGAAATGTCTTTTCAAACATTGAGTTTTAAGGTGGTTTTTGGGGATATTTAATTTTTTTTTTTTTTTTAAAAATTTATTTTTCCCCCTTTTGCGGGGACGTTTTAAACTGGGTAATACAATTAAATACAATTAAATTTTTTTGGACCCCACTTATTAATTTTCCCTTTAGGGGTTTAAATTTTTAAAATGGGGTAAATTTGGGTTTGTTTTTAAAAAAGGGCATTTTTTTATAGCTTCTTTAAAAAAATATAAAATTTTGTGTACACAAACTTGGGGCTACTTGCGTGCAACGGTAGAAAGACCACGCCCCTTAAAGTCCCAAATCCATGGGGTACAACCCTTGGGAAAAGCTCCAGAGGGCTCCTGGAAAAACGGGGCCACGATAAACAGGAGAAATTTTGGGGGGATTTCAAAATTTTATTCCAGGGGCTTGGGGAAATTTGACCGGCCCGTGGTTTTTTCTACTCCCTTTTTCACGAAAATGCACAAAATTTTTGCACACAAAAAAAGTTATATGTTTTTAAAGAAGCTATTAAAAAATTTATCATTTTTTTATTTGCAATACGGCATTTCCCGCAAACCTTGCATTTTTGCTTTTTTGGGAAATTTGGGGGGGAAAGGGGAAAATCCCCCAGTGCAGGCTATGCAGGGGCACAGCTGCCGACAGGCTTAATTTCCACATCTGCTAAATTGAAGTATCATTTGGGTGTTTTTATAATTTTTTAAATTTAAAATCACCCGTTGGGGCCCAAATTTTAATTTTCCCAATTTAGGCCTTTTTCAAACATAAGACCCCTGTGAAAATTTTAGGGACAAAAAAATGTCCTGTAAATAAAAGGGTGAAATGTAGGTGGTTTTCCCAAAAATAAGGGGACTTGGGGAGAAAAATTTTTGAGACCAAATTTCTAACTTTTGCGCAAGGTATACAGATTTTTTTTTGTTTAACTTTCAATGAACATCGAATAAAAAAATTTTTAAAATTTTGCAAAATTTTTTGGGGTAAACAAAACAGCAAAAGGTTTTAAAACAAAAAGTTTTTGTTTTCATAGTTACATAGTTTGTAAGGCTGAAAAAAAACAAAAACGTCCATCCCGTTCAGCCTTTTTTTTAAAAATGTTGATCCCCGAGGAAGGCAAAAAACCCCAAAAGAGGGTAGAAGGGCCCAAATTTTTCCTCATTTTATCGAAAAAAAATTTCCTTTTCCCCACTCCAATCTGGCACTCCGAAAAATCCCGGGTTTAACAAACCCCTTTTCCCCAAAACCTAGACAGTGACACTATAACTTGTTAAATTTTTTTACAAATCCCTTAAAAGCATTTCCCAAACCCTTTTTTTAAAATCTGTTTTAAAAATTTTACCATGACAAGTTTTTTCTGGCGAGAGTTCCCAGTCTCCCTTTCTTAACAGTAAAAAATTTCCCCTTTTATGTTTATTGTAGAAACTTTCGTTCCCTCAAGAGTAAGGATGCCCCTTGTTTTTTAGATACACCCGGGGAGAATAATGTTCTCATCTGTGCATCTACCCCCCTTTTTTAATACCCCAGATCCTATTTGCCTTGGCAGCTGCTGTTGACACTGGTTGTAAAATTTAAAGTTTATGTCCACCGGTTCCCCAAAGTCCTTTCCATTCACTTTTCCCCAGCATTTTTCCATTTAAACAGGGTAGTATGAAGGGATTTTTTCCCCCCATGTGCATAACCCCTTCATTTACTGTTTTAAAAAACCTGATCTCCCCAATTTCTTGCCCGGGCCCTCCAAGTTCCCCCGATCCTTGTATAAACATATCCCTATTGTTTTGATTACTTTTACGAGCTTAGTATCGTCTGAAAAGACGATATTTATGTGCTACCCTTTTAAAGATATTAATAAAAAATTTAGGGGATGGGGCCAAACTTTGCCCTGGTCCCCCCTAGAAACGGGGACCAGTCTGATATGCACCGTTAATTAACCCTTTTTTTTACACTGGAAAGTTGCTTCCCCACTTGCACATTTTTTTACCCCAGCCAAAGCATCTCATTTTACTTACCCCCCTTTTAGGGCACTGTTTAAAATGCTTTAGAAAATTAATTATTACATCATGTTGCCCCGATCGTTAAATAACCCTATAAAAATGATGAGATTATTTGACAAACCGATCCTTCATAAACCGTTCAAATTTTACCCAACAGGGGTTAAGCTTCCCGCCCTATAGTTTCCAGGATCACTTTTTGACCTCTTTTTGAATATTGGGCCCACTTTTGCTTGCCCCAACCCTTTGGGACTACCCCGTTATTAGACAATCCTAAATATTAAAAATGGGGCCCGTCTTGACCTCTTTTAAACTCCCTTAGGCACGCGGGTGTATCCCATCAGGCCCTGGGGTTTTGTCTATTCTAATCTTTTTTAAGACGGTGCTCCCCTTTTTCCCGGGTTAGAACACTCTTGGCATTCTCTTGTGAGCTTCAAGAGGGGAGTCACCCCAAAAGGTTTTCATTCACAGGGGTGCCCTTTAGGTTTAATAAGTGGGTTTCTTGCCCTTTTAAAAGGGGTTGGGACCATCATTGGGTTGTTCAGAAATAGGGGATACACAGCTATAGTCCTACTGAAAAAAAACTGTTAGAATTTTATTATGGCCAAGAAAAAAGCAAGAAAAAAATTTTAAAAAAAAGAGTGGCCATCATTACTTTAAGAAATTAATGTAAGTCGCCAAAAATTGGGGGAAAATTTTGAAAGTGTCCCCAAGTCAGTGGAAAAAAAAACCCTCAAGCGCTACAAAGAAACTGGCCACATGAGAACCCCCAGGAAAGGAAGACCAAGAGTCCCTCTGCTGCGGGAAAGTTAATCCGAGTCGCAGCCTCAAAATTGTAGGTTAACACGCTCGATTTGAGACCAGGTCAAAGCCACACAAGGTTCTAGAGCAGAAATCTCTACAACAATGTTTAAAGGAGACTGTGTGCCAGGCTTCATGGTAAAATCGCTAAAACCACTGCTAAGGACGGGAAATAGCGAAGAGATTGTTTGGGGTAAAGAACAAAGGAATGGACATTAACCGTGGAAATCTGTGCTTTCGTCTGTGAGTACAAATTTGAGATCTTTGGTTCCAAACCCCCGTTTTTGTGCGACACAGAAGGTGAAGAAGGACTTACAGCCCGGTTTCCCCCTGTGAAGCATGGGGGAGGAGGGTGATGGTGTGGGGGTGCTTTGTGGTGACACTGTTTGGGGATTTATTCAAAATTTAAGGAATATGAACCCTCATGGTTCCACAGCACTTGCAGCGTTTAGTTGCAACACATTTATTTTTTAAACAGGAACAATGACCCCAAACATACCTCCAGACTGTGTAAGGGCTATTTGACCAAGAAGGAGTGTGATGGGGTTGCTACGCCAGTTGACCGGGCCCCCGCAGTCACCAGACCTAAACCCCATTGAGATGGTTTGGGGTGAGCTGGCCCGCAGAGTGAAGGCAAAAGGGCCAACAAGTGTAAGTATCTCTGGGAACTCCTTAAAGACTTTTGGGAAAGCCCATTTCAGGTGACTACCTCTTGAAGCTCATCAAGAAAATGCCAAGAGTGTGCAAAGCAGTAATCAAAGCAAAAGGTGGCTACTTTGAAGAACCTAGAATAAAAAGGGACATATTTTCATTTTGTTTTGCACTTTTTTGTTAAGTATATAATTCCACATGTGTTAATTCATAGTTTTGATGCCTTCAGTGTGAATCTAAAATTTTTTATAGTCATGAAAATACAAAAAAACCCCTTCATTTAGTTTCATAGTTTGTAAGGCCGAAAAAAAGACGAGACGTCCATCCAGTTCAGCCTGTTGTGCTAAGGGGGTTGATCCAGAGGAGGCAAAAAACCCAAATGGGTAGAACCCAACTGCCCTCATTTTGGGGAAAAAAATTCCTTCCGACTCCAATCTGGCAATCGGAAAAACCCCTGGATCAATGACCCCTTCTAGAATCCTAAACACTATAATTTGTTATATTATTATGCTCCAGAAATGCACCCAAACCCTTTTGAACCCCGTTAGTGAATTCACCATGACAAGTTCCTCTGGCAGAGAGTTCCACAGTCTCACTGTCTTACAGTAAAGAATCCCTTTCTATGTTTATGTAGAAACTTTCGTTCTCAAGATGTAGAGGATCCCCCCTTTGTTCTAGATACAGTCCTGGGTATAAATAATCTTGGGAGAGATCTCTATATTGACCTTTGATGTATTTAAAACATATTTATTATGTCCCCCTGAAAGCCGTCTTTTCTAAACTAAATAACCCTAATCTTGCTAATCTTTCTGGGTACTGTAGTCCACCCAGTCCTTTTATTATTTTTGTTCCCCGCCTTTGTACCTGTTCAAGCTCTACAATGTCTTTCCTGTGCACTGGTGCCCAAAACTGTACACAATATTCCATGTGTGGTCTAACCAGTGACTTGTATAATGGGAAAATAATGTTCTCATCATGTCCCTCTATGCCCTTTTAATGCACCCCATGATCCTTTTTCCCTTGGCTGCTGTCTGACACTGGATGCTACAATTAAGTTTACGCCCACCAGGATTCCCAAGTCCTTCTCCATGTCACTTTTACCCAGCCTTTTTCCATTTAACATGTATTTCATGTAATGGATTTTTCCTCCCCATGTGCTTTAACATTGCATTTATCAGTGTTAAACCTCATCTGCCATTTCCCTGCCCAGGCCTCCAATTATCCAGATCCCTTTGTATAACACATTATCCTCTATTTTGTTGATTACTTTACAGAGCTTTGTATCGTCTGCAAAGATCGATATTCTACTGTGCAATCCATGTGTAAGATCGTTAATGAAAATGTTGAAGAGGATAGGGCCCAAATACTGACCTTGTGGTACCCACTAGTAACAGCAATCCATTTAGAGCATGTAACTTTTTAAATAACTACTTGTTTTCTATCAGTGAGCCAGTTGCTTACCCACTTGCACACGTTTTCCCCAGTCCAAGCATTCTCATTTTACTTCCAACCTTTTATGTGGCAACCATATCAAATGCTTTAGAAAAAACTAGATATATGACATCCAGTGCCCACCCCGATCAGTCTAGCACGACTTCCCCATTGAAGCTGGACGAGATTAGTCTGACAGGACCGATCCTTCATACACCCCTGCTGGAACGGTGTTATACTTTTATCTTCAGTGAGATACTCAGGATAGCATCTTGAGAAAACCTTCAAACTTTTACCTACAACAGAGGGCAAAATTACCGGCCTATAGTTTCCAGGATCACTTTTTGACCCCTTTTTGAATATTGGCACCACTTTGCTATGCGCCAATCCTTTGGGACAACCCGTTATTAGACCAGTCCATAAATTTAAGAATAGGGGCCCATCTATGACATCACTTAACTCCCCTTAGGACACGTGGGGGGTATGCCTCTGGACCTGGGGATTTGTCTATTTTAATCTTTTAAGACGGGCTGCACTTCTTCTTGGGTAAGACCAGAAACTTTTAAGTTGTAGTTTACCTCATCCCTCTGTTCAACAGGAAGCTCATCCTCCTCGGTAAATACAGAAATGAGAAGGTGTGTCCAAACTTTTGGTCTGTACTGTATGTGTGCAAAGTGTAATGGTGTATATTCAGTAATGGTGTGACGGTATTATTCAGTCACTATGTGGTGGTGATATGTAGTCATAGTGTGGTGGTGATATCAGGTCATGGTTTTGAGGTATTATTCAGATACTATGTGGTGGGGATATGTGATCACAGTGTAGTGGTATTATTCAGTCACCGTGTGGTGGTGATATGTGATCACAGTGTGGTGGTATTATTCAGTCACCATGTGGTGGTGATATGTGGTCATGGTGTGGTGGTATTATTCAGTCACCATGTGGTGGTAATATGGGGTCATGATGTTGTGGTATTTGGTTTTAGTGGAATTCTTGGTAATTTTAGCCTTGGATTCTGGTTTTATGTAGCGGTGTTATTTGGTAACTGTACAACCATTATTTAGTGGTTTTATACTCAGTACTTTGTGTTTTAGCTTTTGATATATTTTTTATTTATATAAAATGTTAGTCGGGGACTTGGACATATATCTTTAGACCTTTTATGTTCACCACCGGTGTCCTGCTGCAATTAGGTGAGGGAGACTCAGAAGCCCCAGCACTCCATCTTGTTTACAGATTATTGTGATGATGTTATCACATCGGTCTGTATAAGTTGAAGCAAGACTGGGCGGGGCACCGTACAGATGGCAGAGATAGCCAAAGTGAGCCCCTAACATAAACTCCTCTGGTGGGCCCTTAGTACCCCAATCCGACACTGACATCGAGTATCATTTTTCTGACCTGTCTCCAAAAATCTACAATCATGGGACTGGTCCAGAAAATGTGAAACACCATAGCACCTTGTGTTTCACATCTCCAGCAAGAGTGAGATTTAATTTATGTAGCAAAGAAGGAGTGTGGTACCACGGCATAAGGATTTTGTACTCATTTATTTTATGTAGATTACATTGAGACGTTTGATCTACTCTTTCAAGCTAGCCTTCATTTGTCTCTAGTAAGCTGCCTACCCAAATACTATTCCCATTTTACCATGTATAATGTCTAGTAAGATCATCAGGATTTGGGTTCAGTGTAAATCTGGGAAATCAATTCGCTAGTCGTATTACAAAGTTTACATGTCAGCTCAAGTGGGACGAGAGACTGTAAAGGAGCTTAATATCAATCTGGAAAAATGAACAATTTGCAAATACAAATAATAATTATTATCTGGCAACTGAACCTGGACCTTTAGTGATTGAAATTGAAGTATTCGCAATGTTCTGTGATCTACGTCAGCAAGCCGATAAAGCTTCCTATCGTACCATGGTTTCATGGATTGAACTTCCAAGCTGGCAGGGAACATGGAGTGAGAGAGAAAAGAAGTCATTTCAGAGGAGGAATAGCAGAGGCCAACTCGTTTAGAATAGATGTTTAGTGCTGCCCACGCTGGGATTCTGAGTTGCGTGGTCCAGTAGTACTTTGTAATATCCAGGACCACCATTCCATCCTTGCTTTTCCCAGCCAGCATTGTACTTTTTTTTATTCTATGTCTCTGAGACACCCATATAAACCTGAAGAACAAAGCCTGTGTTGTTATTAAATCAGTGAGAGGAGTTGGGATAGGCAGCGCTTCAAATAGATATATCTATTTTGAAAATAGACATTTTGACTGCTGACATTCTCCCCATGAAAAAGAGTGGCAAATGTTTCCATCTCTGTATTAAAAGTCATATCTCTTGATAGGAAAATTTTAGGAAAATTATGGCTGTATAAAGAGGCATAGGAAGTTGTCAAATTAACCCCCAAATACTTCAAGGAAGTTGTCTTCCAATTGTACTGGTAGTTATCCTTCAACAGTTTAAGATCCACAGAAGAAATATTAAAGTGATTTTGCCACGATCTCATGTTATACCTCGTGCATCCAGCTCTTCAGCTCTGTGTGCTCAGAAGGGGATGTGTGTGATTTGTTTGAATTGCATATCATATGACCCTGCAGGATGACATTACCATGTCTGTCCTCTCTGTAGTCAGAGAAAGGTCTGTTTATGTATAAAGCTGTGAGTAGCTCAGAGGTAAAATTTTTACCTCACAGCACAAGGGTCCTAGGTTCAAATCCCTGCAGGAACCAAACCTGGGTTTTTCTATCTCTTTGTCAATGCACACACCTCATTGAGGTTTCTTTTTTTTATTTGTTTGCATTGTTTGCCTAATTACTAAGGAGTACAGAGGACGGGAGTAGAAGAAGGACAGCACCTGGGGTTTGAACACTCAGTAGCAGCCTGAGAGGAGAGGTGATGTCTGAGCATGTGCGACCAGGACTGAGGAGCTCTCAGCCCTGGTTGTATCGCCTGGAGACGAGCTGTAAACAATGGATCACTAAAGCAGCAGCTAAAACAAAAACGATGCAGAATTTTCAATAATAATGAATGGTGAAAATGTTTGTTATTTCATTTGCAAACTTCCCACGTCAATTTTACTTCGTGGCAAAACCCCTTTAAGTGGAAGGGCTTCTGTTTTTGTGGTATTGATTTTAAACCAAGATAATTAAAAAAATTTATTTAATAGAGCATGTATATTTGGTAAGGAAATATGTGGCGGCATCAGTGTTAACAAGACATTGTCTGCAAAGAGTGATAACTTGAACTCTCTTTCTCTACACAAAGAGTGAATAGTAACAGTGACAAAGGGCACCCTTGGCATGTGCCATTAGATATGCAAATTAAAGGAATCGTGTTGTGTGGAAGTTTAATTGTAGCAGTAGGTACTGAGTACAGCTTATGAATGGCCTGTAAAAAAGGACTTGAGAACTCAAACACCTCTAAAACCTTAAACATATAGGACCAATTAAGTCAAAGGCCTTTTCAGTATCGAGGCTCAATAACTATGCGGATGTATCTAATTTGTTTACTGCATCAATCAGATTGATAGTTTTTCTAGTGTTATCACCACCGTGATGAGGGTTGATCACACACCTCACATGATCTTTATAGTTTAGCTGTGGTAGCCATATCGCCAATCTATTAGCTAGTATTTCAGTAAAGATTTTAAAATCTGAATTTAGTAACTCATTTGCTCTATAGTGGTCCTTTTTTAGTGGATCTTTATCAGGTTTCGGGATTAGGAAGATATAAGAGTGTAAAATGGTAGAGGGCACATGATTATCCTGCAACATAGAACTGGATAATTGCATCTGATAGTGAGAAAGCTTTGGGTTAAAAATGTTATAGTATAAAAATGTAAGGCCATCTGGCCCTGGGGCCTTTCCATTTGGTAGAGATTTTAAGACTTCTTCCAACTCTTCTGGACTGATAGGTTCATTAAGAGAGACCAACGCTTCTGAAGAAAGGGTTGGGAGTAGAGATAGGCGAATTTCTCAAAAATTCGATTCGCCGAGTTCACTGAATTTTCCAACAAGATTCGTTTTGACCCAAATTTATAAATTTATTAACAGCTATTTCCAGGCTGTAGAGAGCCTGTAGGGTGCTGTAGAACGTAGTACCCTGCTCAGATATGCATAGGGAGTGTGGTTTGGTCTTCATACAATGCTGTGTTTTAGTATGACCCGCACATGACAGCTGCCGCTCTTAGAATCGCTTCACTCTAAATTTCCCTGGGCACTTACGGGGGCAAAACTGACCAAAAAACTGAAGTGGGAACGCAGCCTGACAAAGTCATGTCAGCGCCAGCTGGAAAGAAACGAGCTGAGGGCTAAGATCCTACAATAGCGTCAAAGAACACAATAGTAGGTTCCTGGAGCCGGCACAGTTCGCAGCACAGTAAGGGGACGTCACAGCAGGGGTCACTCCACGAGGCCAGAGCTTTACACTGTCACCAGATGCTTCCACAGAATATGACAGAACCTGTTCTGTTAAACGCTGATACATGTAGAGGTCCCTCCGAATGAGTGGAGAGGGTGTCTACAGTAATTTTGCGTTGAAGTCTCTGATCATTTTGCCCTTCCTTTCATCCGTCAGTGTCTGCTTTCAATCGGTCAATAATCCATCGGTATTGCTAAAGCCAAAAACAAACAGGAGTTGATCTAAAACAGAGATGACCAGTAAATGGGATATTTGCATGTCTTCTGTGTTCTGTATCCACTCCTGCTTTTGGCTAGACAATCCTGATCCTTCCCATTCCTTCTGACAGGTGAAAAGAAGGGGAAAACCAAACATAGTGGCAATGTCATAGAATGGTGGAGGGTGCAAACAGCATTAGGAAACCACAGGGTGTTCCAGTGAGACAGCGATCAGTTGGCAGCAGCATGAGTAGGCCACAGAGTGGCACAATGCAGAGTGTGGAGGTGGCAACATCAGTAGGCCACAGAGTGGCACAATCACAGAGTGTGGAGGTGGCAGCAACATCAGTAGTCAACAGAGTGGCAGAAAGACAGAGTGTGGAGGTGGCAACAACATGAGTAGACCACAGAGTGGCACACTGACACCAGGTGGAGGTGATGGCAGCAACAACAGCAGCATGAGGTCATAGAGTGGCACAATGACACAGTGTGGAGGTGACGGCAGCAACAGCAGCAGCATGAGATCATAGAGTGGCACAATGACATAGTGTGGAAGGGACGGCAGCAGCAGCATGAGGTCACAGATTGGCACAATGACACAGCGTGGAGGTGACGGCAGCAGCATCAGCAGAAGCAGCATGAGGTCAGAGAGTGGCACAATGACAGAGCATGGAGGTGGTGGCAGCAGCAGCTGCAGCAGCCGCATGTGGTCAGAGATTGGCACAATGACAGAGTGTGGAGGCGGGAGGCAATACCAGTCCGTGGTAAAGATGGTGGGAGGCAGATGGAGCAAATGGCAGCAGATGTGTGGCATCAGGCGGGTGGCGGCATCAGAATAGTGGCTGAGGCAGGTAGTTTGAACCCAGACTCATTTCTCAAAGTTTTGGGGAGGCGTCATGGCTGATCTAATCTGATGCATAAGGCATTGGTGTGTGGAAATCCTGGCCGATCCACGCCTGATTCATCTTGACAAAGGTCAGTCTCTCCACATTTCGGGTGGACAAGCGGGTTCTCCTTGGGGTAACGATGGCCCCCGCCGCACTGAACACCCGCTCTGATGCCACACTACTGGCCGGGCAGGACAGCTTCTCCAGTGCAAACTCGGCAAGTTGCGGCCACACATCAAGTTTGGCTGCCCAGTAGTCCAGCGGATCTTCTACCTGGGGTGGCAGAGTGCTGTCCAAGTAGGCCACCACCTGCTGGTTCAGGGTCTGCTCCAGGTCCTGCTGCTGAGTACTCTCCTCACTAGGCGGGTGAAGGAAGCTGCTCATCAACGACTCCAGACTTAGGCTGCTGCTGATGGAGCTGCTACTGCTCCTACCCCCCCCACAGCAACCGTGGCAGTGGTACGTGAGCGATCAGGAACCCCCCGGTAAGACCTGACAGAGGATGGACAATGGTGCACATAGGCAGCTGCCAACTGACTACACAGGATTTGTCTATAGTACTCCAGTTTCTCCTCCCTCTCGGCAGCTGGAAAAAAGGCACCCATTTTGGACCGGTAGCGAGGGTCCAAGAGGGTGGAGAGCAAAAAGTCATCCCTCTGCCGGATAGTGCCTATTCGGCTGTGACTAGCCAGACAAATCAGCATGCTGCGGGCCATGTGCGCAAGTGACTCTGAGGGACTCTCTGCCTCCATCTCCACTGTATACTGCCACGGTGCTTCTGGGTCATCTGCCTCGTCTTCCTCATCTCCCTCTACCTCCTCCGGATGCTCCTGCTCCTCCTCTCCTGTCACCTGAGTAGAAAAACCACTCATTTCACCAGACACTGCTTGTGCTCCAATGTCCTCCTCCTCCTCTTCCAGATCAGCCCGCACTGGACTCATATGGCCGTGAGATGTATGCGCTACGTCTCCAGTCCTCTGTCCAGAAAGATTTTGCAGCATCTGTTCCAGGATATGAAGCAGTGGAATAACGTTATTCATCCCGGAGTCCTGGCGACTGACAAATAATGTGGCCTCCTCAAAGGGCCTGAGCAAACGGCAGATGTCATGCATGAGCTGCCACTGGCTGACATCAAAGTTACACAGGGGAGTACTCCTGTACATTTGGATCATCAAAAATCGTTAATGGCCTTTCTCTGTTCATACAGTCGGTCTAACGTGGAGGCTGGAATTTCAACGGTTGGAATCATCGCATATCAGCCTGTGTTGGGGGAGGCCGTTCTGCCGCTGCAGCTCGAGGAGGGTGTGCTTGGCTTTGTAGGAATGGATAAAGTGCATGCCCAGTTTCCTGTCCATTTTTAGAATGTCTTGAAGATGGGTGGAAGACTTCAGGAACATTTTGACAACCAGATTGAACATGTGCGCCATGCTGGGCGCATGGACCATCCCTCCTCGGTGCAGGGCGGACACCATGTTCCTCTCATTGTCTGTCACCATGGTTCCTATTTGCAGTTGGCGCAGAGAAAGCCAGGAATCGATTTCCTGTTGCATGACGCGGAGCAGTTCCTCCCCTGTGTGACTTCGGTGTAGAACTGCGTGACACCGCTGTGCCCTGCACATGTGGTATGATGGAGTAGCACTTAGACTTGTGGAGGCTGAGGTGGTGGTAGAGGAGGAGGCGGACATTGGCGCAGGAGCAGCAGTTTGACAATGTGGAGGAGAAAGCGGTGTCTCCTGTCCAAGTTGTTGGTGTGGGTGGGCAGGAAGCACATTCACCCAGTGGGCTGTTAAGAACATGTATTGTCCCTGACTGTAGCTACAGCTCCACACGTCCGCGCTGCCATGCACCTTGTAAGAAACCGATAGGCTCAAGGACTGGCCCACCTTCTGTTCTACATATTTGTAAAGGGCTGGTACTGCCTTTTTGGAAAATAAGTTGCGGCTTGGGACTCTCCACCTCGGCTGCGCACAAGCCATTAGTTCTCTGAACAGTGCAGAGTCCACCATTTGGAAAAGGGGGTGACTCCCCAGTACCAAAAAAACCTTGGACGAAGCCGGTCAGCTTTCTGCACCTTGGGGGGGTTGGACGCATACTGTTGTTTTTTGGCAATTGCCTCGTTGAACGGATGCGGGCGCCTGAGTGGCGGGAGAAGGAGCATTGGTCGGGAGTTGATGGAAAAGACAAACAGTCCTTCGGAAAGGGTGGTGGAGCCTTGACAAGCTGCAATGGCATGCGTCCCCCACTGGGCTGTTGCTGCGGGGCAGGATAACCACCACATTGGGGAAGTTTCTCCCAGGCCCACTGGTGGGACGCTGCATGTGTTAACGGGGGGCCGTGGGCCAACATTAGCTCTGGCCAGCTTCATTTCTGCCCACAGTTTTTCTAATATAACATGTTCGGCTCCTCTGGTTGTTTAGAAAAAAAAAAAAAATGCCCACTCCGATTAGGTGATTTTTGGCCAACGCTCCGATGAGTGACTACTAACGCCGCCGCTGCGGGCCCCCCCTGTCCCCGTACTTTCTTGGACCTGAAAACGGGTTTTTACTCCGTGGAGTTTGGCCCCAAAAAAAGGGGGCGGACCGTAGGGGGGAGCCGGGATCGGGGGGAGGCCCCCCTCATGACCTGGCGTGCCGGCCCCCGCCCCCTGTGCAAGGGTGGGGAGCAGGGGATCAGAAGCGCCAGTGGCAGAAGCAGGAAGGTGCTGCTGCGCTCTGCCCCCCAAGGAACTGATGGGTCCGTGGGGAGTGCTGGGGGAGCGAGGAGGGCGCGGGGGGGTCGGGGGCCCTGCTGGCGGGCCCATCAGGTGTGGGGGGCCCTTTGGAGAAGGGGCGGGAGGGGTTGTATGCTGCCCCCCCACCCCTCCCCCCCAGCCCTGCGGGCAGGGCAAGTGGGGCCCTTTCACCTTACCCCTGAAATGAAAAGCGGCCCCGGGGGTACGCGCAGGAGCCCCTAAGGGACCCCCCCGGGCCCGGGCGCCAGGGCCAGGGCTAGAAAAAGTCCCCTCCGGTCTGGGAGGAATTGCCAGGCGACGGGTCCGCACGCACAGCGGCCCCCCTGATAGTTTGTGGGCGCTCTTGGGTGTTTCCTCGGTGGTACCCCTGGTGATGGCGGGGTCCATCGGGGCGATGTTCCGGTGGGGGGGAGCTGTCAGCTGTTCAGGGGTCGGATTTGCAACGCGGTCACCAGGTGGAGGAGGCCAGTGACGGGCCCTTTGCGACGGCTTTCCCGCTGGTCTTGTTATCTTTTTTTATGGTGGCCCAGCGGACATTCCCCCTGGGGGCGCCCCCCCTGCGGGGGTTGTCGTGGGAGAGGTTGACCCTCCCTCGTGATGTCTCCCGGGGGGTCCGTTGGCGGCGTTCGGGGAGGGAGGTTCTTCAGGGGATCCGGGATGGGAGGGCAGGGTCACAGCACTATGCGGGTTGGGATTTTGGTTCTTTTTTTTTTGTGTCCTCTTTTTTGCCTACATCTCAGGTGTGGGGGTGGTGGGTAGGGGGGCCCGGTCCCAGGGGGGGGGGGGTTTGGGGGGTAGGGGGGGTTGGCAGGAGCTGGTAGGGGGTTGCGGGTTTGGGTTTGGCCCTTTTTCCCCCCTTCCAGGGTCGGCAGGGGGGGGTTTGGTTTCCGACGGGGGGCCCTGGGGTCCCCTTCGAGGAGATTGGGTTGGGAGAGGGGCTGGGTCAGCCGGGGGGCTTTTCCGGGGCGGGGGTACGGGGGGGGGTACAAGGGTGAGGGTTTATGGGTTTCCAAAGGGGAAAAAAGATGGGGGGATTTGTGGGGTTTGGGACGATAGAAAAAAAAAAGGGGGGAGGTTTTGTATGCTTCGAGGGTCGGGGGGGGCAATTTGAAGAGGAGGTAGGGAAAAGATTTGGCGGGGATGAATATTGTAGATTTTCTTTGCTCCCTCGGGAAAAAATTTTTTATTTGGACAAGGGTAAAGAGTGAGGCAAGAAGGAGGAGGAGGAAAAGTGTCGGGTGGCAATTGTTCCCCAAAGTTTGCAATTGGTTGCAGGCGTTTGCTTTTGGAACCGCACGATGAAAAGGCACCGGAGAACTGCTCGGGCCTTTTCTGTATTTAGATTTCCTTTGGGGAGGCCTAGGGTCTAGGGCGGGGGCAGGGTTGTTGAGGTCGACGAACAATTTCGTAAAGGAAAGGCAATCCGCCGTCGTTTTACGGTTGGGGCCCAAAGGAAATTGGTTGGGCTGGGGTTTGACCCTGATCGGTAGGGCAGTCATTTCATGGGGGGGGGGGGGGGCCGGCCAGGGGAATGGGAGCAGTCGTCCGGGGGGGGGGGGGGAATAAGGCAGGATTTGCTGGCTGTTTAATGAGGGACAGTGCCGGTTCGGGAGAATTGTAAGTTTTAAAAAACCCGTTGCTCGGTGTGCGTGCCGGCTCTCATGGAGCCTAAGCGCGAAAAGGGAAAGGGGAAGGGCCCTAACAATCCGCAGGGGGGGTGATGCCCGGTAAAAAGGTGGCCGGATGGGGGAGTATTAAACGATTTCTGATGGGAGAGGCCAGTTTTTGAGGGAAGGTTTTGTGTGGTTTTGGTCCCCCTCTCAGGGGCACAAGGTTTCCTTTCCCACCAAAAATTTGGGTCAGTTTGGTTCATCCGGCGTGGTAAATGAGAAGTTAGAACGAGAGTGGGCTGGTTGGATGGGGGGGGCCATTCTCGGTCTTCCCTTGCCGGATTTAATTGTTTTTTTACCCCCTGGGGGTGGTACCAAAGAAGGGGGGCCGAAAAAAATTTGGGGGGGATTATCACTGTTTTTCCCCAGGGGTCTTTGGGCAATGATGGGTTGACCCAGATCTTTTGTTTAGTGGAATACACCTCTTTTGTAGAGGGGGAGTTCGGGGGTTCTGTTCGAAGGGGGGGGAGGGGGGGGGGGGTTGATGGCAAAAAAAAACATTGAGTGGCGTTTAATTTTTCTCCGGGACATGGGACAGTGTTCCATTGTGGGTTGTTTTTTTGGGATGGGGGGTTTTTTGGGATCGGTGTTTGCCCAGGGTGTTCGATTCTATTTTCGTTATTTCGAGAAGTTTTTGTTTTTTTTTGGGTTGGGGGGTGCGGGTGTTTTCGGCTTTTGTCAATGATCCATATTTTTAAAGAATTCTTGTTTTGTTGGCCGGCAGAGTGCGGATTTTTTCGGTGGGGATTGGGGGCCATGCAGTGGATTGCTGACAGGGTTTGGGGGGGCCTTTGGCGCCTGACAAGCGGTTGGCAAATTTTTTTGGGATTTGTTCGATTCCATTTTATGGGGGGGTGGTTTTTTCCGGACGATAAATTGGCGGGCTTGAGGGGGGGAGGGGTGGGTCTCTGCTCCTTAAGAAAATTGGCTACAGAGTTGCAGTTTTATTAGGGGAAGTTAAAAAATTGTTTTTTTGAATTATCCGGGTGGGTCGAGTGTTTTGCCGGGGGGATTGGGAGCAGTTTGTCCAGGGTTCGAGCTCCCATCACTTCATTTCGCTTTTCAAAAGGGGTTGAAGGAGGATTTGGGGTTTGGGGGGGGCTTTTTTTGCAGAAGTTAAAGGCCGGTCGTTGTTTTTTTGGGGCCTGTTGGGGGTCCCAAGGGGGAGGTGGAAGATTTATACGGATGTGCTGGGGGGTGTTGGTTTTGGGCATATTGGGCCCGGGGGGTGGTGTGTGGGGGGGTGGCCCGAGAGGTGGGTGACGAGGGTTTTGGTGGTGTTTCCCCGCCGGTGGTTCGTTTGTTAGGAGATGTGCTGCGGTGTTTGGGAAATTGAAAGGGGTGTTTGGGGGTGCATGTTCCCGGGGTTCAAAAAAGACATTGGGATTCCTTGTCTCGGTTTGCGTGGGATTGCTTTGGGACTTGGTCGGGCGGCGGACAGGGATTAACTTTGCCCCCTGGATTTGTGGAAAAAGTGGTTTTTGGCCCGGCGGCAGGGGTTTTTTTGGCCATCGCTGCGGGGGGGTATTGGAGGGCGTTTTAGGGCCCTTTTTGGGGGTTGGGGGGGAAAAATGGTTGGGGAGCCTGGGGGGGGAGAGGTGGTCGGGATGGGCAGTAAGGCACTGTTCTGTTTTTTGGGTTGTTGTGAAGAGGGTTTTGGTCGGTTTCCCGGGTCTCCCTTTTTTTGTGGGGCCCTTGGCATTTTTTTTTCGTTGGTGGGGTTTTTAGGGATGTCACAAAGGATTTTCACATGCCACAGGGGTTGAGGGGGGTACCGGAGGGGGGTTGGTGGCCCTATAGGCGCCCCGATTATTTTTCGATTGTGGAAATTTTATTGGGGGCTTGCTGCCTTCAGTGTGTTCTCTGATTTAAGGTTTTTCCCTGTTCCTTGGCCTTTGCTGGCTTTTTTTTGGGGAACTTGCGTTCGGTGAGTGGTATGCCATTAGGGCGTAGTGGTGGGGTGGCTTGTTGGATTAGGATGTGTGGAGGGTTGAGGGCGGGTTGGAGTTTTGGTTCAGGAGATCAAAACTGACCAGACGGGGAGGGGACGGAGGGTACGGCTGGGTGCAGTCTGGGCCTCGGTGATGTGTCCATCCTTTGCTGTTATATGCTTACAAAGGGGAGAGGTCTTTGGGGGCAGGTGCCTGCTTTTGAGACACGCGGATTGGTAATTTTTGTCCAGTTCCAGTTTCGCAGTTTTGAGGCGCGGCTGTGTGGGGGCGCTGGGTCTGGAACCATGTTCGGAATTTGCTCCGCATTCTTTTAGGATTGGAGCAGCAATGGAGGCGGCCAGCTGGGGGCAGGGGACGGGGTTCACTTGAACGCCGTCGGGTTGGATTTGTGCTCCCTTGGCATTCTGGATGGTATAGAACGGGCTTTGGGGCTGTGGGGTGCGTCGCATGCTTGAGGGGTCATTCATGCTCGCTGTGGCGGGGTGGGGTCCTTGGAGTTTGTGAAAATCAGTGGGGGAGGCAGATATAATCTAATCTCCTCTTGTTTGGTGACCCTTTGAGGTATGGTCTGGCGAGGCGGGGGCTCTGCAGAGGCGGTTGTGTCCTTGAGAGCTGATGGAGAGTAGGTAGCCACCTGAGGTGGCTTTGGTGCCTTGAGTCGGGGGTGAACGGCTGAGGGCAAGGAAAAGGATGATAGGAACATCGGGCTTTCCGTCCAGACCATAAGTTAGCTCCAAGGACCTCAAGCCCATGGTTACGGTAATGTTTTGGAGTATCTGTTGGGTTTTGATGGGACGGAGGTATGCGGGTTTGCATACCTATAGTTGGCTTATGTTCTTGTATATTTGTTTTATGTTAATAAACAGCCGCTGTGGCCATTTCATCCAACCCTTGTCTCTGTGTCCTTTTGAGGTTAGTTGAAAGAGTTGGCGCAGGGGGGTAGTAACAAGTCTGTTGGTTGGAGGAAGATGGGGCGGGGGGAGATAGGCGCTGCACGAGGTCAAGAACGGGGCTGGACCGTAGGCGGAGGCCTGGGATCAGGGAGAGGCCAGCGCATTGACGGCACGCTGGCCCCGCCCCTCGTGACAGGTGCGCGGCGTGACCGATCCCATGCAAGGGTGGAGGCGGGGGATTTATAACCGCGCCTGCACGGAGCAGGGGTCTTCAGAAGCGCCGGCGACAGAATAGCAGTCCCACACCCTATCTCCCTTAGTTCTTGGGGAAGCAAGATTCTGTGGTTGTTGTTAAATGGCATCTTTTCTGTCACAGGCGGGGGCGGTGAGTGGGTGTACTTGGAGTTTGTGGAAATCGGTGGGGGAGGACAGTTATTTAATCTGGTCTCCCCTGTTTGGTGGCCCTTTGAGGGGATTGGCTGGCGATGGCGGGGGCTCTGCAGGGCGGTTGGTCCTTGAGTAGCTGGTGCGGAGAGTGGTAGCCACTGAGGTGGCTTTTAGGTGCCCTTGTGTAGGAGGTGACGGCTGAGGGCAATGGAAAAGGAGATCGGAAAATCGAGCTTTCCGCCAGACCTTAGTTAGCTCCAAGGACCTCAGCCCCATGGTTACTGATATCTGTTGGGTTTTGATGGGACGGAGGTATGCGGGTGCATACCTATAGTTGGATTATGTTTTGTATATTTGTATTTATGTTAATAAAACGGCCGCTGTGGCCATTTCATCCAACCCTTGTCTCTGTGTCCTTTTTCGAGGTTAGGTGAAAGAGTTGGTGCAGTGGGGTGGTAACAAGTCTGTTGGTTGGAGGAAGAGGGGGTGGAGGGAGATAGGCGCTGCACGGGGTCACAACCTCGCACTGCTGCCACCCTGCTGACTCACGGCCACACTACCGGCATGCTGGCTGCACCGCTGCCTGATGCGTAAGCTGACACCCTCTTCTCCCGACGATGATGATGAAGCCCTTGGCTTCAACCGGCTCCAAGTGGCTGATTAGGCCACCATGGTTATCGATTTGTGTTTGCCCATCACTGCTATTTTCCTCAACGATTTCAGTATGCAGAGCCTGGACTGCTCTGCAACATAACCTCCCGTGCCACTCCCTAAATCACAACTTTCCCGCCCTAATGCAAGAAGCAGCGGATGTCTGCCCACACCTCTTCGCTGCCAAGTAGCTGCTGACTCGTCCTCTAAGAGTTCGTCCTCGCATTTCTAATGGCGGTGGAGACCAGACCACGATAGTTGTCTCTGCTTAAGGGTAACCAAACGGGACTCAGAGGCGGGTTGAGGACAGGTGAGGGCCCAGTGGGCCATAGACAATTAAGAGTTTGTGTCTGACAGTTCCCACCGGGACTCTTGGCTGGGGTTGTCAAATGTCATTGGAGGAAGTGGATGACATATTAAACCAATCAAGAACCTTGGGGTTGCTGGACAACACACGGCCGCTAGATGACACCGGCAGTCCTGGCCTCACCGAGTCACCCCTGCTGCGACGTCCCTTACTGTGCTGCTGACCTGTGCTGCTCAGGATCGTTGTGCCCAGGCCACTCGCATGTGATGAGGGCCTGCTACCTTTCTGTTTGACATACTGTTTGATCAAAAATTTACTGCAGACTTCTGTTTTAATGAAGATATCTGTATATGATAAATACACCACCCTGTATTTGGATTCCAATTGAACCCATAACAGGCTTGAGTAAACCCTTGGATATTAAATTGCCACTCCAGAAAATGACAGAAGGGAATTTTGTTGTATACTGGGGGTGAAAAACACGCCTGAATTTTACTTCAAAGACACACTAACACAGGCTAATTAACCCTTGGATATTCAATGAGCTCCAGAAATGGACAGATGAAATTTAGTCGTTTACTTATGGGGAGGTGAAAAACACGCTGTATTATACTCCATATAAACCACTAATGGCTTAATTAACCCTTGGATATTAAATGTGCTCAGAAATACCAGAAGAAATTTAGTCGTATATGGGGTGTAAAAACCACATGTATTGACTCCAAATGGACCAGTAAAAAGGCTTGAGAAATCACTTGGATATGAAATTTCGTACTGTGAAATGAACAAGGTGAAATTTAATGTATTTGGGGCAGAATTGACCCACCTTGGATACTTTAGTGAGTACCCAAAAAACTAAACTAAAATGATTAACTGAAGAGGAGCAGTCTCTGATAAAAGCAAGTTTCTTTTCAGGAATGGATCAGCAGATACAGAATGCTGGTGAGCAGCTGACAGACTTCTGGTGGTCTACCACCCCCCACCCTCTCATCGCTGATAAAAGCAATTTGCTTTAAGTGAGAGCTATGCAGCAGCAGCAGACAGACGCTTATGTCAGGGCACAACGAGAGAGAAAACTGTGAGGAGAGAGCTCTGCCTATTTTTAGTGCTGTGAGTCACAGAAAGACCACCAGTCTCTGATTGCTTTACTTGTCTGTTACATGTCATTGGGGGTTTGTTCCTTTCTTCCTCCCGGTCTCTCCCCCATGTCACCCCATGTGCTTGCGGCCATTTTGAAAAAAAAAACGCTTTTTTCCCCGCGAATCCCCGAAACTTCGACTTCGGCAGAACCGAATTTTTCCCTGAAATTCTAAACGAATTCCCCTTCGTTGAATCGTTGCCCTCTCTAGTTGGGCTTACAAGAAAATAAAAATTGTTGTAATAGTTGTTCCCTAGTAGAGGGGTCTTTAGGGAGACTATCTGGGAGGAAACTGAAAAAAAAAACATTTGAGCTATTTTACTAGGATATAATGATATTACCCCTTAACTTCAGTTTTGGGCATGTGGGGGTGTTTTGCAGTGTCTTTTTGCAACTGTTTAGCTAATGGTGTGTAGGTCTTATTGCCCCGTTCATAGTATCTTTGGAGAATAAAAGTAATTTTTCTGCTCTCTCATATTCTAATGATCGTAATTTAGATCGCAGACTTACTATTTTGCACAGCGTGGATCTAGATGGGTTATGATTAAGGGAAGTTTCCAATACAACTAGATGAGATTTCAAGCTCTCCCTACGAAGATTAGCACTCTGTTTGAGTTTACTGGCCAATGCTATACATCACCCTCTAATAACCACTTTA
The DNA here is from genome assembly GCA_025379985.1 of Phyllomedusa bahiana. Taxonomy (NCBI): domain Eukaryota; kingdom Metazoa; phylum Chordata; class Amphibia; order Anura; family Hylidae; genus Phyllomedusa; species Phyllomedusa bahiana. Next base: position 58,766 of record JAODAL010013778.1, on the reverse strand, counting down.
TGAACTTCCCATAAAGTCAAAGGGGACAAAACTGACCCTTCATTAGCTGCAAGATAGTTTGATTTCCGCTGACTTATTTCCTCTCGCATTGGGGAAGTTTTAATTGTTCATTTAGGCGTCAGTGACAATTACAGATTGGGACATGTTCCTTCACTAATGAGAAGGTAATCAGGGTATGGTCCGACCAAGTTATGGGGCCCATCTCTACATCTGCCATCCGCCTCAAAGCCAAGATATTTCCAAAGAAATAGTCAATTCATGAAAAAAATTTGAGAATGATCAATCTACTGGATGCGCAATCCTTCATAAATCAAATAATGTAAACTTTCTAATCAGTCTATGGAAGGCTCTAGAAAGTGTTGTTTGTGAGTTGTCATTGGGCTTATTTCCTAAATGCAACCGATTCACCATGTCTGAGAAAACTAAATTAAAATTTTCTCCTATAATAACCATAGAGGGCAAAAACTGTTGTAGTTTAAGAAAGACTCTATTGAGGAAGCGTATCTGGGCTTAATTCGGAGCATAATTTAAGCGGCATGCCCAAAAATGTGCCTCTTAGTATGATGTACCTCCCTTGTGTATCAATAACAGAATCTGAGACCTGGTATGGACAATTGTACGACAACAATGAAGCCCCTCCTGCCTTCTTTTTTATCATAGAGGAAACATAACTGTTCAGTTAGAGACCCCTAGCGAATGCAAAGCTTCAATCTTTGCCAAGGTGGGTTTCTTGTAGAAAGGCTATCTCGGCCTGCAGGGTCTTAAGTTTTGTTAGCAAAAGGCGCCTTTTAATATTAGAATTCAGGCCTTTAACTTTGAGGGAAATTATCTTAGCCATATCTGTATGATGATTGAGGTCTCCACCTGTAGTGCAATTCCCACTTTAAAGAAAAATAGCCAGCGACTGTGAACAATCCTGATCTGACACATGAGGTTGTGGGACAAGACACTGACGAACAATCAATAAACATCAATAAATCAATAAAACGTCGTACCTCAACAGGTACCAAAAAGAGAACCTTGGGTGAGCAAAAACCAGAGTCTATAACCCTGGAGTAGAGGAAAAAAAGATTTAAGAACAATCGTACAGTGCATACAAGTTAGAGATGTTACACAACTACCACTGTGAGGCCACAAAAAGAAGGAGCTCACTGGGGCCGGAAGTGGGGAAATCGAAAATATGGCAGCGATGGAAGCCTTCACAAGGCTTTAGAGCTTCCATGTTCAGTGATCAGGAGCCCGCAATTTTTCCGCGTGTGTCCCAATTGCAGTGAGGAATGGTGCGAGGCACTGTTTCTCATTGATTTAGACTAAAGGGTTAACCAGCGCGGGTGTTAGTGCAATTAGCCGCTACAACCGCTTTTATTTTCAGGACAAGATATATGTCTTTCTAATGGTGTCATTCATCATACCATGAAATATACTGGAAAACCACCCAAAAAATGTAAGTGTGGTAAAATGTGAAAAAAATGTACTTGCGCCATGTTTGCGGGTGTTTTGCATTTACGGCGTTCACCTTCGGTAAAAATATGTTATCTGTACTCTACAGGACAAATCTGACAATACCAAACCAGTACAGTTTTCATTTTGGTAACATTAAAAAATTCCAAACATTTTCTATTATTGAGATTTTCACGGCAGCGCCACTTTCTGTAACCAATAACTTTTTTGTATTAACACCTACAGACTTGATTGAGGGTGCATTTTTTTGTGGGCTGAAGTATACTTTTTATTAGTACCAGTATGAAATACATGAGACTTTTTAAATTTTATTCCAATTTTTAGAGGACAAAAATGTAATTTTGCCGCTTGGAATTTTTTTCTTCTATGGTGTTCAGCATACGGGATAAATTATATTATATTTTAATAGAGCGGACTTTTTCTGATGCGGTGATACCAATTATGTGTAACTTTTTTATTTTATTTTTTTTATTTGTAAAATTGCGAAACGGAGGTGATTTGAACTTTTAATACTTTTATTTTTTTTTTTACACTTTAAAACATTTTTTTTTACTTTAACTTTGAGTCCCCCTAGGGCGCTTCACCACTAGGGGGAGCGATCATTTATACAGCCTAATGCAGTGTATATACAATGCATTAGGGAGCTAAAGATGGCGGTTTCCTCACTTCATGCCTGGGGCCGAAAGTGGGAAAATCGAAAAAATGGCAGAGATGAAAGCCTTTACAAGGCTTCTAGCTGCCGTGTTCAGTAGTGATGAGTGATTCGGCCAATAATCTGCATCGAGTAGATTTCAGATTATGTTGGATCATCTCCCCTATTGTCGATCCTCGATGTTGATTCATCTCCGATTCCCATTAAAGTCTATGGGAGAGGAACACCAGCTTCATTTTTGCACCAAAACAGGTGAGGTGAACCAGGATTTAACACACACAACACCAAACTGGATATGTGCTACGTCTTAGGCAAGACAATTAGGCTACAAGAGTCACAGAAAAAAATTCACAGGCTAAAATAATTCATTCCTTTCGATGGCTAACTGAAAACATGAGGACGGCGTAGGCACAGCAGGTACAGCTGTAGCAGCTGCTACGGGGCCCCTTTGACACACAACAAGACACTGGTATTGGAAATGGCACATGGGAACTGGCAGGAGATCCCTATCACTTTTTGCACCAGGGACCAACAACTTGTCATATATGTGGTGCTGTTGGCAGCAAGAACATCCTAACGGGGAACGCGAAGGTTCAGCTGGCAGGGCCCTAGTTACAGTGGGTGCGGTGAGAGTCCGGGCTGCTGTTAGTCATATATTAACTCGGCAAAAATGCCCTTATGACACAGCAACGAAAACAGTCAGACCGAAGCAGAGTGCGCATTGCAGAAGTGTGAGTCAAGACCTTGATCCTTCTTCAGAAGACAGTCAAGACCTGGGTAGCGCTTGAGAGATCTCTGCCTGTACGAGAGCGCTTGCCCCTCCGGATGAGTGCGGATCAATTGAGCTTCACTTGGAAATGCTGGTGGTTGACACTCCTGTTCCACCCAGGTGCCCTTTTTCTTGGCTTTCTTTTTCTTCTTTTACTCAACGTGCTGGAGGAAATTGTCTCTGTTCTTGGGGTAGCGAATGTGCGAGATACGAACATTGATTCTTGCACAAGGGTTGTACCATGTATCTGCTTGTTCAAAATTATACCAATAGCATGCTGTTTCACATTGTAGATCCTGGCAGTATTGCCATGAATGATAGCATTTAGGTGGCATGCCTTTTTCTATGGTGCCCATACACGTAATGTGCACAATGTCGCCCTTCTTGTAGATGCGCATGTATGTAGACATAGGCAGAGGGCCACTGACCGGAGTACTGCCCTATTTGCATCCCTGGCACCCCTTTCACAATAGCCTGACCCCAAAACCAGCAGAATGCCCTTATGGACACAGAGAGTAAAATTAGTAGCAAGAAATGAGTATTTGAAACAATATTTTTTTTAATAGAACCTTGAATATCGCTGTCTTTTTCAGCTGCATGACCCCAAAACCTGCAAAAATGACCTTTTCAACACTCAATAAAAGTAGCCAGAATAAGAGTTTTTAAAAAACATTTTTGGGAATAGGACCTGGATTATAGCTTGTTTTTGACAGCAGCATGCCCCCAAAAATTTCGGGCACAATTGTGAAGAACAAATGCTTGTTAGAAACCACATTTTTTACAATAGAACCTGTAGTATAGCTGTTTTTTGCAGCAGCATGCCCCCAAAAATTCGAAACATGACCTTTCGGCCACTGTTGACAATCATGAAGAACAAATGCCTGTTATAAACCACATTTTTTACAATAGAACCTTTAGTATAGCTGGTTTTGGCGCCCCTGCCCCCAAAAATTTTAGAAAAATGACCTCTGGCCACTTTTAAAAAATTTGGGGGAAAGAAATGCAGTTAGAAACCCATTTCTGTACAAAAAACCCTGGATTAAGTTGTTTTTACAGCCCATGCCCCCAAAAAACCTTTGATGGTTAAATTTTCATGAAGAAATGGAATTGGAAAAAGGTTTTTTCATAAAACCCATGTACAATTGTGTCTTTTACGTTCCTAACCACAAAACCAGCAAAATGCCCTTTTGGACACTGAAAAAAAATTGCAGAAAAGAAATGATTTTAAAAAAAAAAAATTTTTTTAAAAAGGCCCCATTTCTTTTTGAAGGGGAATGTGAAGTGGGACCGGGCAACTAATAAGTGACCTCGGCAATTGGGGCCACAAATCATCAGAACCCAGGGCTGATTTATCTTGATGAAAGTCAAACGATCCACATTCTCAGTAAAAAGCCGGATAGTTTGTCTGTAATGATCCTCCCTGGCTGAAGGTCCACTCAGATTGACGCTGGCTGCGGGGGCAGGAAACACCCTCTATGGATGCGAGCAAGCTCCGGCCTTCCCATTTCGAATACCCGAAGTCGTTGGGTCCGGAAATATCCAAAAACTCGGTGTTGAGACCACATATCATAGACCATGATTTTAACCCCGGTCTCTTGTGCTGATTTGTCCCCGCATGACGGGGTTGGGAGGCAGTAAATAAGGCGCCAGGTCCCCCATTAGGTTCTCCCACAATGTGCTGCTGCGGTGCTACGACTATTGGCACTTACTGGGGGTCACTTTGCTGACGTTGTTCCACCGTGAAGCGAAGAAAAAACAGAGTCTTAAAGTTGATCAATAGCAGGTTTAAAATTCCTGCTTCGACTGCTTTTGTGTGGGGGAAAGGGAAAGGCTGATTTTTGTTTGTAACGGGATAGGGAGGGTCCCCACCCAGAACTTTGTTCATTTTGAGGGCCCTTTAAACGTGGAAAATGTTGGGAAATGGAGCACCCAAGCATCATTGAGGATGGACCCCGGATTTCCCAACCCGGGGTCGGGGGCACTAAAAAAATCTTCCCCTCCCCCTCTAATCCGTGCCAACCTCTTCCAAGGCAGGCACGGGTTTATCGGGTCCAGCCCTGCCCCCTTTTTCCCTCAGATCAACACACCCTGATTGCCTTGATGTACCCCAAGCGAGGCTCGCCCTGAACAGTCTGGACCCCAAACCCCCCCTAAAGAGGACCTATAAAAATTGTGAAAAAAATGTCAGGCCCTTTTAATAGACGGAGAGTAATGGTCTGGTCGCATCTGTGTCCCCTCCCCTCTTCCCGGTGGGACTGTGTTTCAGAGTGTCCAACATTGTTCCAGAACTAATTCACCGACAATGGTGTGCTGACAAGGGCATTGCCAAAAACCCTTTTAGTGGTTTTCAAAAATCGAAAAAATGGTGCAGATGTCTTTCACCTGCCTCCACTCCGGTGGCTCAACACCCGGGTCCGCATCTCTGCTTGTCAGGCCATGGTCACGTCATACGCGTAATGGCATTACGCTGGCCACAATCCTGGGCATTGGAGGGTGGAAATTCCAGCGTGTTGCCCCATCAACAATGGGGCAGTTGGGAAGGGGGGAACCCCGATTGACGTTGTAAAAGCAGCCAGCCGGGCGAAATAGAGTGCGAACGGGGGAAGTGTGAGCTCGACTTCGAGCCCCTTTCCCCAGAGGCGTCAAGACCTGGGGCGCCTTAGAAATTTCTGGACGATGAGGTTCATGAGGGTGCCCGGCAAGGGATGTGCTGCCTACGATCTTAAGGGGGCCAGGAGATTTTGCCCGTTTGTCGCATCAAAGGTCAATATAGAACCTCCCCAAAATTTATTTTTTACACGGGCTGTATCTGAACAAGGGGGATCCTTTTCGTTTGGGAACAAAGTTTCTATAAAATGAAAGGGATTCTTTCTGACGGAGTGGGGACATGGAAATTTCTGCCGAGGACTGGTCATGGTGAATTCAATAACCGAGTTCAAAAAGGGTTTGGATGCATTTTGGAGCGTAATAATATAACAAGTTATAGTACTGGGATTCAGGAGAGGGGTCATTAAACCCAAGGGATTTTTCTGATTGCCCAGATGGGTCAGGAAGGAATTTTTCCCCTAAAATGAGGCCCAATTGGCTCTACCTCATTGGGGGTTTTTCCCTTTTTCCTTTTGGATCAACACCTTAGCACAACAGGCTGACTAGAGGGTACGACTGCTTTTTTTAGCCTTACAAACTATGAAACACATTGCCTGCACCAGGTTCATGTCACCACCACTGCTACGGTCTCGTGGCCAGAGCCTCCACAGCTCTTGACCTGTGTTTTTGACGGTCTCCAAGACACTTTTTAATTTCAACATGCCTGGTTTCTCTTGGCACGTGTGCTACCCTGGCCTTGGGGACAAAAACCCTGCACCATCCCTGTGGTTTTGAAGAGCAGCGCAGGACGAGAGCCACGTCACACCAGAGACATCCACCCAACTCACCCAGTGAGCTGTCACAGAGATGTAGCGGCCTTGACCGTGCTTACTAGTCCAGGTATCGGTGGTCAGATGGAGTTTGCTGGACACAGATTCAGACAACGCGCTGGAGATTTTAGCTGACACGTGGCTGGACAGGGCAGGGACAGCTTTTCAGGAAAAGAAATGCCTGCTCGGCATCTGGTATTGGGGACAGGCAAGGGCCATGACGTGGCGGAACCCAACATTCAGGCTTTTGGCTTTGGGATGGTTTGGGATAAAGTGTTTCTTCTGCTCCCACACCAGGTACACGGAAGGCTGGCTGCTAGACTGGCCACTGTACGGTGTGCAGGTCAAGCTGGTGGAAGGAGAAGGGGTAGGCTGTGTGGTGCTAGTGGTACTCGGGCGACGGTGTGTTGCACTTGGGATGATCCTTGCTCCTGCCGCTGAGGGACATGGGCAGCAGAGGAACTCTTGGTCTTGGATGTGGCAGAGGAGGCAGAGACAGAGGGTGTGACAGTGATTGGAAGCCCAGGACCGGTGTGGCCATTTTTCGCCAAGTGATCCCTCCATTTCAACTCATGCTTTTGCTGCATGTGACTAGTCAAGTTTGTGGTGGTTAACCACTTTAAATTCCTCCCTCTACTGATGCGCTGATGGCAAATACGGCATATGACATCGCTGGGAGAATCTGGGTTTGAACAAAAATCCCCCCGGGCTTACGGGGCCCTGGACATTTTCGACGGCGATAAGCTAGTCCCGTGTTTCCGCTGCCATCATGCCCACGGTGGGGATTAATGTCCCGGACTTGTGGACTGCCCTCCCCTTTTGGCTGCACCCGTCTTACCTACCCCTCATCTTCCTCCTCTTTCCCTAAGACGCTCAAGCAAATTTGCTAAAAAAAGACCATTTTGGATCCCAATGTCATTTCAACATCATCATCCATCATATAGTCACACAGGTGATTCCCCGTCCTGAAAACTCTACATCCATAGTTATGGTGGAAGCCACGGGCACTGCAGGTTGGGGGACGCTCAGGATTTGTGCCAACTGACCCCCTTCCTTTTCTCTGACCATCAGCGATTGGGTGTGGAGCAGACAAAATCTTTTCGTTTGGGCCCCTTTTATCTTTTGAAATGCTTCTGACCCCCCCCTTTTTTGTATCAAAAAGGTTTAGAACATGGATTATCCAAAATGGCGGTACATGAGTTGACATTTGGGATGCCTTTCTTTAGTTTTGGGTGGATGCGCGATGAGAATTTTTGACCCGGGTGGGAAAGGGCGAGGAGGTTAAAAAAAACCCCTGGATGAAGGTTCTTTTAAACCCAAAGAAGAAAAAAGATTTGGGGAGCTGTTCATTACTGAGATTCACAGGTAACCGACCCCCGCGATGACAGGGCCCGACTGCCGCAACGCAATGTGCTTGCTTTCGTGTTTTCCGGGGCACTGGAAGGACGCCTTCTTTATACCCCTGTCCATGTCCTACCCCCTCTTTTCTCGCTTCCCCTATGTTCCCTTTTGTTCAGAAAACTAAATATTTAAAAATCGGAAGATTTTTTTTCAAATTTTTATTTAAAAAAGTACTGCAAAGACAGCAAATCACAGGTTTCTTAAAATCTTCTAATTTCCCCAAAGCCAATAGGACGAATAGCTGTGAAATGCGGTTTGTGGAAGAACCGTAAAACCAAATCAACAGTGTGGGTTTCCCTTACTCTCTGAGATGTACAAACCCCCGAGTAGGACTAGCAAAAGAAAACCCTCGGGGCAGGGTCCTCTTTCCCTCTGTTTCAGTTACTATCATTTTTGTTACCATTGTATTTTTCAATATTTGTTATGTATGTAATTCCCCTTAAAAAGACAGCGCCCTGGAATTAATGGGGGCCCCAAAAAAAATAATAATAAAAAAATAATAATATTTTTCCCACAATTTTCTAAAAACTGCGGTTTTTATGACAACTACAAAAAGTTGTAGAAATATAAATTTTTTTACGTAAAGGGAATAAATGTGGTCTTTTCCAAAAAAATGACAACCAGGTTAAAAAAAATCTAATTTTTCTACAAATTTTTCTAACAACTGCAGTCTTTCGGGAAAAATGACAAGCAGGGGTAGAAATAGAAATTGTTTCATAGAAAAAATTTGGGATTTTCCCCCCCAATGATGAAAAGGAGTAAATTAATAATTTTCTACAAATTTCTAAAAATGCGGGCTTTTAAAAAACTAAAATCAGGATAGAAATAGAATTTTTTTATAAAGAATATGGGAAAATTTTTTTTTTTCCCCCTACTGAGAACAGGAGTACAAATAGAATACCTCTATAGAACAGTGTTTTAGAAAAATGAACAAGCGTCTTGATGCAGTTCACCCCAAACAAAGGTCAAACCCATGTTCCTATGCCCAATTGTGGCAGGGGAAAAGCAAAAAAAAAATAAGGTGCTATTTCCCAAAACTTGGAGGACCAATATAAGTAAAAAATGAGAACGCACCCCACAAGGAAGTGACACCAGACTCGACTGTGGAGGATGGCAAGCAGAAATAAAATTGGGTGCTATGTCAGGTGGCTTGAAAGGACAAAATATGAGTTAGAAATGCAGCGTGAAACCCCCAAAAGAAATAACAACCTGAACGAGGCTGGTGTGGATGTGGCCGGGAGGATAAAAATTGGGGCTATATCAAGGGTTTTAAAATAAAATTTGAGTTAGAAATGCAGACTTGCAACCCAAAGAAATGACAACCTGAACTGGGCTGTGGTGCAGCTGGTGCTGAAGGAATAAATTTGGGGGGTATATCACATGGTTGAGAGGAGAAATTCTCTGATGCAGCCCCCCCCCCCCCGAATCGAGGACTCCCCCCCGCAGCTGTGCTGTTTAGGCATGACTGGGGGCGATTCCAAATCTCTAACAATAAAACTAGAAATTTGTAACCCCTTTTGTACCCTAACTAACTCTCTATCTTGGATGTTTTCAGCTGTAAAATCACTGAGAAAAAATCTGTATTAAATTTTAAAAAAACTGTTCAAAGGAACTGTCCGTTTGTAACTGTATAGAAGTAAATGGGAACAAGCAATGATTTAGATTAGAGGGTTAAACAGCGGGGGTGTTAGCTGCAATTAGCAATTAACACCCATTTTTTTTTGGGGGAAACAAGATTATTTTTAAAATTGTGCCCATTCATCAAAACCATAAATTTAGGGGAAAACTGCCAAAAAATTCTAAGTGGGGTTTAAAATGTGAAAAAGATGTACTTGCCCCTTGTTTGGGGGGGTTTTTGGCTTTTACGGCTTTAAAACCCTTCCCGGTAAAATTATTTTTTTTAATTGTACTTTACGGGAAAAAAATCGGGCCCTTTACCAAATGGTATGGTTTTCGTTTTTTTTGGGTATCAAAAAAAATTTCAAACTTTTTTCTTTTTTTGAGATTTGCGCGTGGCACCTTTTTCGGGTCCCCAATTTTAACTTGTTTGTACTAACACCTAAGCTTGAATGGGGTTTGCATTTTTTTTGGGGGCTGTAATTTTTGGGGGTTTTTTTTTTCCATTTGGAATACATGAGCTTTTTTTATAAAATTTTTTTCAATTTTTAGGGGACGTAAAATTTCCCAAAAAAATGGCTTTTGGGAAAATTTTTTTTTTCTTCTTCTTTTTTGTTCTGCCCCCGGGGGGTCTATGTGGGCTCGACAGGCGGGCAAAACCCCTTTCCCAAACTTGTCAATGTTATGTGTTTGAATTTCTGTATTTTTTATTAACAGGATTTTGGTTTGGGGTAAAAAACGGGAGGGAACAAACAAAATGTCCCTTAGAATACAATAGGCTGTTGAAACCCAAACAAAAAAAACCATTTTGTACAAGGTAGAAAAAATTTAAACTTTCCAATTGGGACAAAAAGCTTGGGTCAATTGAATAACAGCACAGAAAATCTTCATAACTCCCTTTAAAACCCAATTTTCAAAACTGTACTAGCATTTGCTTATGAAGTTTAGATATAGTTTAACTTTTTCCAAAAAACCCAAAACAGCTTACCAACTATGTTTTCAACAAAAAGCGGAATGAAAAGGCTGATGTTTTCTTGTGCAGATATGAGGTAAAAAAAGGGTTTTTTCTCCCCCAAAAATGCAAAGAACTTCCTCTTGAACGGGAACTAAAACTTTTGTAAAACCCTTACAAACAAAGGCCAAAAAGGGTGGCCCTAGGGGCTTTTAAATTTAAATTTAACTAATGCATGTAACCCATATTAAATTCCCCATATTGAATTACAAGTAAAAAAATTAATATTTTTTTCAAGGGACGCAAAAACACCCCCCGGGCCTGGCATCAATTGTTTCCATAACAAAATTTCCTCAGAAAAAAAACCAGTAATATGATTTTAGAAACGGTTTCTGGGGGAAACCAGTTTAGTCTCATTTTGAAATTTGCACCTTGACCTTTTATTTTTTGCGTATCCCTTCCGTCTTCGTTTGGGGAAAGTTTTTTTTGGGGTAAAAACCAAGGGGCCTTTCCCCGTTTTATGTGATTGACGGGTCTTTCATAAGAAAAACATCCCCAATTTTTTGAGGTTAGGTTTAGTGGTTTGCCCTTTTTCCCTTTGGGTTGTAGAGTGGAGATTTTTACGTTTCCTAACTTGCCCCAAAAGGTATTAGCGAGGTTTTAAAACCCCTGTCCCCTTTTTGACTTTTTGTAAAGTCTTTAATGTAAATTTCCCGCAGGAGGATTAACAATGCCAGCTTCGGGAGTATCAGAAATAGCAGGAGTAAGGATCGCTGGATCTTTTTAAATCACTTGAAATTGGAATTAAAAGTCTGGCTTTAAATGATGGCTGAAACCCTGTAGAAAGGTAGTTTAAGCCACTCATGATGAGCCCTTTGCGGTACCAACTTGAAAATAGGAAGGTCCAGGATTTTCGTGCTTTTCCCTTTTAATTCCTCCCAAGTTTCCCCCCCAATATAAAAAAAAGAAGAGTCCCGGTTTAAAATTAAAATTTTCCAAGTAAAAACCTTTGGGCTCATTAGATTCTTTCGCCCACTGAGTGAATCCGGGGTTTTTTAGGAATTTTTTATTTCTTTAGCTCCCTCCAACAAATTTAGTGCCTCTATCAAAAACGAATGTGTTTCACTAGCCCTCTGACGGCAATAAAAGCGCCTAAGAGGTTTAAAAAGCTTTAACCCATCCCTAGATTTCAATTTCCTCTAAAATGGACCCGGGTCGGGTGGGAAAAATACAAATGAAAAGAACTGCCCACCGTTTTTCTGTTTTGGGTTTACCTTCTTGGTTTAATCGAGAAAAAAAAAAATGGCCCCGGGGCCCAAAAAAATTTAAGAACCCCCGTTGGTAAAAGGAGGGGTCTGTACCCAAAACCTGTCAATTTAAGGGTTTGGGCCCTCCCTTTTGTGTTTGGAAAATACCCCCATTTTTTGGCAGGTAAAAAACATTTTTAAAAAAAACTTTCCACGCATCCTTTGCCCAACTATCCACCGTCCCCCGCAAACTTGTAAAGCCCCGCTGTAAAAAGCTGGCCCCGATGTTTTTCTTTATTGGGGGGTTAAAAAAAAAAGTTGTACAAGCAAAGAGCAATTTTGAAAGATGACCCCGGAATTACCAAAGGGGGTGTTTTTCAGCAAAATCTATTTCGGCTTTATTTAGGCACCTCCAAAAAATCAAGGGTCCATCTTTCCCTCAAAAGAAAGGATACAGTTTTTTTTCAAAAAGTGTTTTTTTGGGGTAGGTCTCTGGTTAGTGATGCCTCGATTTTTTTTGGCATTAAAACCCTTTTGTTGCAAAAGTCCCCCAAAAAAAAAAATCCCCAAAAACCCCCCCCCCATTGGGTGTTAAAATTCACTTTTTTTTTGTAGAAAATTTAAAAGTGGTGCCCCTCCTTTAAAGTCATTGGTATGTGTAGTCAAGGCATTTTTGAAAAAAACGTGGGCCAAAGTGGGTTTTAAATAGGGGGGTTTGGCTCGGAAATTTTTTAAAAATTTCCAGGGAGGGAAAAAAATACAAAAAACGTGAGGGCTTGAGGTTTCTGCTTGTAAAAAACCGTATGTAACATTTACCCTGTGGACGGATTTTTACATCTGTGTCTACTTTCCCCTAGTTTTTAAAATTTTTCAAGATTTGTGGGGGTTGTGCCCCTGAGTTTACAGAAGTGCGGACCTGGGTTTAAACCCGATTTTATCTTTTTGGGGTCAGCAGCTGTAGAACTAGTTGGGTTGGTCTGCAGGATTATGGTCCCTTTGTTTACTGTCCAGGGATTTTTTGTCCAAAATGAAAAGGCCCATGAAGGGGCTGGTTTGGGTGAAAGCTGTTTTGGTTTCTCTTTTATGTGGGAATGGGTTTATATGGGTTTGGGAAAAGGAAGGGGATCCATTCTCTACAAAGTGGTAAGGGATTTGTTAAAAGAGTTTGGTCTGTGCTCTTTTCCCCAGACCAAAAAATCTCCTATAATGACCCATCCTAGTCAAGGGTTTTGGGCTATGGGGCATTTGAAAGGGCCATTAATTTTTGGGTTCTTGGGTTTGGGGAACTCCCCAAGATATTTCTCCCAAGGAGTAGGATTAACTGTGCTTGACATCAAGTTTTTTGGTAAAAGGGTGAATATACGCCTCAAAGGGAGTGTATTCTGCAAAATTTTGGTGTAGGGATTTCAAACCCTAATGCCGGGATTTTGGGTTTCCCCTCGATTAAGGTAGGTAGGGCAACATTTTAGACCAAACAAAAGGGCTTTTAAACCCGGGAGCCAAATTGCTCCCTCCCCCCCCCTTCAACGTACCGCACATGTCTTTAGTGAGTTGGGAGGGGCTGGGGGGGCCTTTGAGGGTTAAAAAATTTTTGAAAAAAAGCAATCTGACTAGAGACTTGTTACTTTGGCATCTAGAATTGCATAGATCTTGTTTTTCTTTTTCTTTTTGGGCCGGGTTTGGGAAAAAACCCGACTAGGGATAAATTTTTGGGGAAAAAGGGCCGCCAATTTTGGTCTTTGGGAGACCTCTGTACATTGTTTAATAACTCTGGTTTTTTACGGTTTCTACATTACTCTCTCCTCCTCATTTTTCCCTCAGTGCTTTCTGCATGTGGTAAAGCCCCTGGGGGCTGGACCCGGGGTTTTAAAACTGTGTTGTGATCTGTTTTTGTAAAAAACCTGTACATTTTTACACTACCTTACATTTCCCTTGGGAAAGTGTGATGTCGACAAAAAAAACATTTTTAAAAGCATATGTTTTTTTCCTTTTAAAGGTTTTGCCCTTCTTCCCTCGCTTTTCCCTGGGGGCTCTGCTTTTTAGAGGGGTTGGGGGGGCTTCCCGTGCAAGGGGCCCCTGCTTATTGGGTCCTTGTTTGTGGCATTGGGGGAAAAGGGGTTGAAAGACCGGTGAGGTAAAACTGTAGGGAGAGTTTTTGGTTTTGTGAATGTCACTGGGGTTCTTTTGAAAGATTTTAAAACCAGGAGGAGTGAAGTTGACAAATTTTAAAATCCAAAGGTTGGATTTATTCCTAAACTTTGCTTCTGGGGGAAAAAAGTCCAAAAAACACACTAAAAGGAGGGAAAAGGTACATTGTTTAGCTTTTTTTATACCTGGGGCCCATGTGTGACCCATTAAACTTTTAGGGTTTTAAGGAAGCTTTTGTACTATTGGGGGTTTACACCTTCCCGGGGTGTGGGCAAGAAATGCAAGTCCCGGGGAGAATTCCATCTCTTTGGCAACCCGTAGTTCCATTGCAAGTCACTTAGTTTTTCCCAAGTTTTTTGGGGAAAACCCTTATGGGTATTCTAAAGGGGAAATCATTTAATTCTTTTGAACAATGACTTTTCTATAAACCTCTGCTGAACCATAAAACTCATCCCCAGTCTCCCCCAGATCATTTTAAGACCCGTTTTTTGGGGAATTTTTTGTTAATGTCTCTTAAATTTTCTTAGCATGCTCAGCAGATTTAATTTTCCCCCCACTTTTTCTTGGAACCCAACTCTTCCCTAAAATTTACATCTTTTCCCAAATCTTGATTGTATTCTGGAAAAGGATCGCCCAAACTTTAAAGTTTTTTTGGACGAAACGGGTGAACTTTTCAAAAATCCTTTGTTGGGCCAGCGCACGTTGAGCAAAAACTTTGGGAAAAATCCGTTGTGGCTTTATTGGCACTGAAATGGGTCGCTGGAGAATTGTTCTGGTGTTAGTGAGGTGTATGATCATACCTTTTAAAGGGTTTTTTGCATCATTTCCCGTCAGTAAAACTTACCCCTTTTGGGGTGAAAAAAAAACTTCCCCGTGCTGGAAAAGAAGGCGGATTCTTTGTTGAGGATGAAGTCCCCTTGGAATTTTTTTCCATGCTGTCTGCAATCTCTTGCTTTTAGGGAATTTGGGGCGAAATCGTTCCCTGTGCAGGATAAGATTCTTTTCCTTTTCCCTTTAGCAGGCCGGGAGTGCTAATGGGTGGTTTGATGGACTACTCTGTGCCTGTAGTGGCCTTTAGGGGGTTTGCTCCTAGGCCAGCACAAACCGTTCCCCCTGTGATTTACTACCCGGGGGGGAATGCAGCTTCTTCTAAAAATTTCTGCTTCGCTAAGGCGGGGTGCTGTTCTTTTACAACCCGTTAGCCCTTCCCCCATGGTTTCCTGTGGGTGGTCCCCCTTTCCCGCTCAAAGGAGGCCTCTTTTTGTGTTTTTCTTGCTTGGGGGGATTTCTTGTTGTAAAATTTTTAGTTCCTTTTCTTGTTCAGCGAAAGCAGCTTTGACCCCTTTTCTGGGTTTTGCCTTTGGGGGGCGGGTGGCGGCCCGGGGACTTTCCCACAAAAAAATGCTTTTGGAGGGCTGGCTCTTTATTTTGTCTTCCCAAAAAGATGTTGGGGTTTGGACATGGGGGAAACTGTTTTGAGATCACTGTATTGCTTGCCTTTCAGGTGAAATTTCGTGCCGTGGCTGACCTCTGTAAAGTCTGAATCTTCTCCTTTTGTTTTTAGCAGTTTTCTTTTCTGTCCTGCCCCCCCTTCCCCGTACCCCCGGGGTCATAGTGGAGCCCTTTACAGGGGAAACAAATGCCTTCCTTTCTTTTCAAATGATTACGACCGTGTTTGAAGTCTGTAGTTTTTTTAACAGGGTTTTTTGGATTGGGGGAAAAATGATTGACAAACAAAAATGTACATTAAAAACACATGGGGTTTGTAACAAAAAAAAAAACAGGTTTTACAAGGTAGAAAAAAATAGTAAACTTTCATGGTGACAAAAGCTTTGGTCAAACTGAATAAACAGCACAAATATAATCTGTAAAAACAAATACAACAAGTTCTAAACTGTACTAGCAGTGGGTTATGAAAGCTAGATATAATAGACATTTCCACAAAACCCAACAGCTTACCAAACCCATGTTCAACAAAAGCAGAGATGAATGGTGATTTTTTCTGTGCAGGGCTTTAGGGAAAAAGGGGTTTTTTCTACCCATAAAGCAAAGGGAAATTTTCTTGAACGGAACTAAAACATTTGTGTAACCTTACAAACAAAAGGGCCCCAAGGTGGACCAAAGGCCCTTAAAATTTTTTTAACTTTAAACATGTAAAACCCTTTAAAATTTTCCAAAATTGAAGTACCCCAAAAATTAATATTTGGCCCTGAGCGCACATGTTCATGTAAGGGGTAAATTTTGTTATAATTTTTAAAAGCAACCCTTTTTAGGGGCAGAGAAAACCAAAAAAATGTGTACATTTTTTATTATTTTATTTTTTGATTTTCAAAATGCTGAAAAGGGTGAATTTTTTAAAGTTTAATATTTTTTTTTTCATTTTTTAAAACCTTTTTTTTTTTTTTCTTTTAAATTTTAGTCCCCCCCAAAGGGGACTTCCTTTTTTGCAGCCCCAAAAGAAAATTTTAAAACGATGCAATTTCAAAGCAATGGGGGGAGGGAAATTTGTAAAACAGAAAACATGGTTGGGGTAAAATGGGCCATCTTTTGGAAAAAAAAGGTCGGTTTACAACCCAAATTTCAGGGTTTTTTTGATTTGGGGGCGGGAGATCAGAAACGAAGTCCATGGCTAAAATGGGTCCGGGTTTTTTTCCCCCCCCCGGAACAGGGAGAGGCAAGAAGGCCCGTGGGTTTGGGCGGGAACCTTTTTACGGGCACAGGGAGGTGCAGGTTTGAACAAAAGTCCCTGACATCCTAAAGCAAGGGTGGGCCCAAAGGAATAACGGGGAGACAAAATTAAAGCAAACCTAGGGGGCTTCCTGGGGTTTGCCCAAAGCCTTTGGAAGAGGGGCCCCCCTTTTAAGGATTCAAAGGGTCAAGGCAGGCCGCCCCAAAAGTCTTCCCGGGGGGGTATTTGTTGGAGGTCCCCCGGGGGCAGCCGTGACGAGTGGGCTCTGGGGGGGCAATGTGCTGGGGAGGGGCCCCAACCCCCAAACCGTACCCGAAGTTTGAGATAGGGGATCGGGGCTCTGACGTTTTTCTCGGTTGGCCGAAAAAAAATGTGGGGGGGAAGTCAAAACGGGCCAAAAAAAAAAAAAGGGACCACCTGGCTTCCCGGGGGTTTTCGGGCGTTGAATCCGACTAAAGAAAAACGGGGAGGTTTTTTTGGTCTGTGAAAATGTAAATTAGGGGGGTGACCCCCCTCCAGCAGAGGGAGCCATTACTTTTTAAAACCCAGCTTTGAGGGCCCAGTAATTCAACGATCCCCTATGGTATAGTTCTTCTCGCAGGAGGAAATGTTTTGGAGAAAAAAACCACAGGTTTGTGGTTTACCAGAGGAGGATCTCTGAAGGAGGACAGGCACCGGCCCCGGAAATAAAGGGAAGCACCCATTCCCAGAAATAAAAGGTCGGTTGGGGTCTGGGCGAGACGGGGACCGGAGGTTTGGCAAATGCAGCTTTGGCCGGATAAAGGGCTTTTTTGGGGCCCTCTGGGGGCCAGGTTTTTGGGTTTGGCTTTCTTCCCTAGGGGGGCCACCAAGGGAGCCACCCCTTTTGTAGAGAAGTGCGGAAAAAAATTGTTATAATAATTGGAAAATTTCCCAAAAAAACGTTGAAGGGCCCCGGGAAGGGGCCACCCGGTTGGGGGGCCACTGCAACATTGCGGGAGTTTGGGAAAAGGATCCATGGGGCCCCCTGATCTGAGACGATTTTCCCAAAGGGAAGGGTAAGCTGGGCACATTCAAAAGGGGCACTTCTGGGGTTTGGCAAAGAGCTTTTGGGTTTTTCCGGAGTCCCCTTTGGGACCTGGGGGGGTCATGGGGCGATGATCTCGAGATTGGGGGAGAAGATGAGAAAATATTTTCCCCAAGTAGACAATCCCACAGAATAGAGTAGGCCCGGGAAAGATTATTGAAAAAGTTTGAAATATTTTCCGGGGCGTTGCAAAAGACCAAAAGGAAATAACCAAATACTGGAAATGGCCGTCCCGCGTTTTTAAATTGCCTTTTTCCATTCATCCCCTTTCCGTAATGGGTTTTAAATTGTAGGCCCCGCGTTGATCCATTTTGGGAAATAATTTTGGCCCAGGGTTGCGGGGTCAAAGAGTTCAGAGATAAAGGGCAGAGGGTAGGTTTTTTTATGGAAATTTTTTTTCAAGCCCCGATAGTCAATACGGGGTGGAGAGCCCCGTTTTTTTTTCCAGGGAAGAAAAAAGCCGGCCCCTGCCGGGGGACGGGATTTAAAAGGAGGGAAATTTCCTTTTGCGGGGGTTTATCCTTATGTACTCAGACATCCCCCCTTTGTCTCGGGCGGAGAGAGGGGGAAAACCCCGGCCTCTGGGAGGGAGTACGCCGGTTTTGTGGTAAAATGGGCCCAGTCAAAAGGGCCGGTGTGGAGGAAGCTTTTCGGCCTGTTTTCCCCCAAAAAGCCCCATCCACCCAAAGTCCAGTATGGCTTTGGTAGACCTGGAGGGGGTTGGCAGTTTTTAGGGAGAAAATTTGAGGAGGGAGTTGGGGTTTAGACAGGAAAAAGGGGTGGGGGAACAGGGAAACCCCCAAGGGCAAGACTTAAACCTGTGCCCCCAACCCAAAGGGTTGGGGTATGGTCCTCAGCCAAGGAAGGCCCAAAAGAAAAATCCAGGGAGGATCGAGGGCGGAAAAAGAAGTTGCAACGTTTCCTTGTGAAGGGCCCCAAATTCTGCAAGAAGGGGGGCCCGAAAGGAAGGGGTTTAGCGCCCTTTAAAGGGTTTTTTTCCCCCAAATTTAAACAGGGAGAACAAAACTTTATTTTTTCTGCAACGGAATCACAGGGAGACAAAAAACCTTTTGGACAAGTTCGGGGCCCTTATGAAGTTTCCTCCGATTTTGAGTCATAAAGGCGGGGGCTTAAAAGGGTTTGTTTTCCGGAAAAACCACCAATTTTATACGGGCATGGTCAGAGGGGGAAGGAGGCCGTTCGGGACCCCTGGGGGTCGCCCTCTACGAGCCCTAGGTGCGGAATTTTCCCCGGGCCGCCCCCGGCCCAGCCCCCAAAAAAATTTGGCCAAAAAAACCCCCCACAATAGAAGCACAGGGGCTTCAGACGACGTGAAAACCCGTTCCCCCTTTGGGAAGGTGGGCTCTCTGGACCGCAAAAAGGTTCCTCTTCAGAAAACCATGGGGGGGGAAAAAGGGTGGACGCTGGAACGTGCGAGCCAAAGGGGGGGGAAAAACGGAAAGGAAGGGGGGTTTCCCCTTTTAAAGGGGGGGAGCTTTTGTTGCCCTTTTGGCGAAGGGGAATATCCACTCGGGGGGGTAAATGGTTTGCGTTGGTAGATCCGGGAGTGGCGAGCTCATCCTTGATTCCCCCCCCAAAGGCCTTGCCAAAATGTCCCCAAACCAACGCTTCATTATTCCGGTTCCAGATCCGAAGCGAGAGTGCAAAACTGCACCGAATACTGCCCAAAAAAAGTGGTTTTTGCCCTGACGAACCCGGGAAAGCAGCGCTGGGGGGCGGGCCAAAGAAGTACGGCCTTGGGTTCCTCGAAAAGCCCTTTGGGGAAACCCCGGGGAAGGGTTTGGAGTTCCCCCTGTCAGGGGTTCCTCTGGGATCCCATAGTGGTGTACCCCAAACCCAAAGGGGCTTCTCCAGACAAAGGCCTGATTATGAAGGATCTTGGCTCGCTCTGTGGGGGAAATTTGGGTTGCCCCATCATCTCGAGGGGGGTGAAGCAGGTGATGAACCCTCGGCATTTTTTTTGGATCTCCTTGTAGGGAGGGGGAAGTGGCAGATGAAAGGAGGGTCCCGAACCCGGAGAAAGGTAGAGCAATGTATGCCGGAGAAAAGGATGCACGGTGTGGGGCGGACCGGGGGGAGGCAGCGGGTGAAAGGGGTTCGGTTATTGGCCGCTAGCTGGTCGAAAAGGGGGTTGGGGGACTCTGGGGGGAAAACAGTGTATTTTAAATTTTCCCGGAGAAAAAGGCAGAGGGTACCCTGGGGGAAATCCATGGCCAGTTTGAACTGAAAGGAGGAGTGGATTCGCTGGACCACTGCAAGCGATGATAGCTAAGCCACGCCAGGGAACGGAATCTAGTAGCCCCCGGTTTTCACCAGAGCCCGCCGCAAAGCGGGATGGACTTGCTGCGGCGTGAGGCTACCAGGTCGTACCCCTGAACGTGACTTGCTTGCGATGGCGGCCGGGGTACAGCATGGTAATCCAGAGACGTCGTCAGGGACAGGCAGAAGGTCAGGGCAGGCAGCAGAGGTTCGTAGTCAGAGACGGGCAGACGGTCAGGGCAGGCGGCAAACAGTCAAGGTCAGGAAACGTAAGCATGCGGACTGGTACACGGGTAATCAAGACTGAACTCCAATACTCTCTAAACGCACCAAAATACACACCAACAGACTGGCAGGAAGTGCTGGGGGCGGATTTCCTTAAATAGAACCAGCGCCCGATAATAGACCAATTATCGGGACGCTGGCCCTTTAAATTTAGAGAAGTCGGCGCGCGCGCGCCGAAAGCAGCGGCCCCCCGCCCCGCGGCCGGGAGCGGCGTTCACAGGAGCGCGGACGGGTAAGGGACGCGGCGCCGGTGCCGGGACAGCAGAGGGATGGTCACGGGCAGCCGCAGCCGCCGCGCCGGAACCCCCTGCGAGATAGTAAATACAAAAACACACTCAGGGTGAACTTCTAACAGCATTAATCATAACCAGCAAAAATAAAGAGTGATACTGGGTCAAACAGAGGTAGCAAACATTATGATAAAAAAAATAAAAATATTTATCAAAACAATACAAAATTGGAGATCAAGGTGTAGGATCCCGTAAATAACTATCTGGGTTCTTATGGTTATTCCGCCTAGATAAACCAACCCTTATTATTAACTATGAGCCTGTGAGAGGGGGGGGAAGGCAGAATGTAAATTAGTAGAGCCCTCAGCCAATTAAACGAAAGGAGGTGGAATCCGATCAGCACTGGGGAACTGTGTTTACAGGAACATAATATAAGGGATCCTGTGAAAACTAGACAGCTTTCCTAATGACATCCAATTGCAAAGTTGCTTGTTTCTACTGTCCCTTTATTCTGAAGACCATTTAATGAAATTATACAACCCCTTTAACTCCCTGAGCTCTCACTGTCTTTCCTGCATTGCGAATGGTACAGGCAGTATTACAGAGTACACAACCTAATAGGTTCTTCCTTCAGCTTGGAGCCTAGTTCTTTAAAATTATTATTTAGAATCCTCCACCTATCATGTATTCTGTCATTGGTTCCAACATGAACTACGATAGCTGGGTCATCGCCAGCCCCTCCAAGCAAGTTATCCACCCGTTCCACCACATGCCAAACCCTGGCACCAGAAAGATATCAAACCATTCGGTTGAGGTGGTCTTGGTAACAAATTATTCTATCCGTCTTCTATTGTGCAGAGTTGTGGCATAAATAAAGTATTATTGCAATTCTCTTGTACCTCAAAATGCATAATTTATACAAAACACCTGTTGGGTCAAAATGCCAATTACACCCCCAGATTAATTTGTTGAGGGTTATAGTTTCCAAAATCAGGTCATTTTGGGGGGATTTCCTCTGTTCTGGTGCTTATGGGGCTCTGCTAATGCGACATAATGGCCTGCAACCATTCCCGCTAATTCTGCGCTCCACAAGCCAAATAGCACTCCTTCCCTTCTGAGTCCTTCCATGGGTCTAAACTGTCTTTAATGTAGACAAACAAGGAAAGTCAGCTCACCAGTCTCTTGAACTTAAATGTTTCACACAGCTGAGCCCCGCCAATTCAATATGAATGGAATTGTTTAAAGTATCCAGCATTCATAGATAACATCCATGGAAAAAGGTAAGTATAAAACTTGACTTTTACTTCATCATACTAAAAACCAGGTCTACGCCTCATAGACAATAGTAATCGCCTTATTGGTTTAGTAACCAGTGTCGGACTGGGGTTTTAGGTTACCACTGTGCCTTCCTGCCTCCACCACCTGTACGGTGTCCTGCCCGGTTTCACTTCAACTTATGCAGACTGTAATTTAGATGGGATGCTGGGGCTTCTGAGGCTCTCTCCACTAATCGTAGCACGACATCGAGTAGTAAACATTTAAGGGCTAAAGATCCATGTCCACCTCCCTGAAATGATATCATATATATATATATATATATATATATATCTATTGTAAGACCGCAGCTGGGAAGGTCTACAAGGGAATATATATCACAGCCAGGTTCTGGACATATGTCCGGGGAGTCCAGGATGCATGCCACCAAGATAAGGAGCCTTGGTGGAGTGAAAGGCGCGTTGATAATAGATATCGACAGTACAAACTGTCGACCTATGTTTAATCCGTTGGTACGGCTACCAGCCATTCCTGGGTCGGCCTTTCATTGGGAGTAAGCATAGAGCAGGGTGGGTGCTTACTACCCATGGCTCCACTCCGGGTTTTCCTGGCTGTATAAAAGGTCAGCAGGTAAGCTGACTGGGCGTCGGCTGTACCTCCAGTCTACCTTCTGGGCTGGAGGTGTTCACACTGGGGGAAGCCAGTGTAGGACCAACAAGGTGATAGTGAGGGAACTACACCTCTGTTAGTAAGTGCTCAGATGAGCAAGTATTTTGTTTATGTTTTTGCTGTGCATGTTTGCCATCCGTTTTGTTCTGCTTATAAAATAAATCCACGGAGCCAAGCAACCGTTTGTACCTGACTTCTGCCTCTGTCTCATGCCTGAAAGACTCATGCGGTGATCCCAGAGCTGTGCAAGCTCACACATGGTGGAGGATGTGGGCATTTTAAAGAGACAATTCTCTTAAAGAGACTAGCAGCGAAAAGTGGTTCCAATATATGTCGTGGATTAAAGCGGCAACAGTGCAACCAGCGGGAGACACCCAAAATGGATGAGCTGGTGAAGCAAGTTAATACAGGCAATAACACCAACTCCAGCTAATGGCGGCAGCCAGCAGAAGGCCCATGAGGAGAACGTGCGGGCTCAATCAGAGACCATCCGCCTCTCGATCGAGACACACCAGGCAGCCCTTAAATAGCAACAACCGGTAAACCTGGATCTACAGCAGCAGCACCAGGTCCTGACTACAAGACCAGAGGGGGCAGCAGGTGGGCCCTCCACAGCCCGTCAAGTGGTGCTGCAAGTTCTACGTAAAATGACCCAGATGATGACGTGGAGGCAAATATCGGCACCTTTGAGAGGATCGCTGAGAGTGAGCAGCTACCGTGGACCAGTGGGCTGACGTCCTGGCCCCTTTCTTACCGGCGAGCCACAAAGGCCTACTTCGACTTAAGAGCTGAAGACGCAAGGACTACACGCGGGCTGAAAGGGGAGATCCTAGCCCGACTGGGGGTTTACTCTGGCGGTCCGTGCCAGGTTCACGCCTGGGAGTTCGTCCAGCAAAGCCATGTCGGTCACACGAGTATGGACTCTTCACTCACCAGCAAGTGGCTGCAGCCCAAGTCTTACAGTGGCCAGGTGCGGAGCGGTTCTGTGACGCTTCGTGGCGTCCACCGTGGGATCAGGGTTGTGTGGGGTACACGGCCCCAAAGCTGGTGAGCTTGTCTCATTTGTGGGCGTTATAGTGCCCAGGAGTTCACCAAGGACGATCCACGGAGTAGCATGGGTAAGACTGCCTGTCCAAGGGGTACCTAGGGTCTGAGGGTAGGGGATCCGCTGGGTGAGCAGGGGAAGGTTGCAACCCAAAGGACATCTCTTGCCGGCCCGGGGCCCATATCTGTGCGATGCAATGGATTCGGACACGTCGCCGCACAGTGTCCTACTTTGGGGGAACCCAGGGATTGTGGTATAAGGCGTACGTCATTGTTTGCAAGGCCTTCATACACCACGCACATTGAGACTGGGGGAAATCGGCGGGTATGCACCATTAAAATGGACACACCGTACAAGCCTACATGGACTCCGGAAGTTTGGTGACCCTGGTGCAGGCAGGCTGGTGGGCGCAGACCAAACTCCGGTGTCTGTGTACACGGGGACACCAGGGACTGCCCAAACCGCGGTTTATCACCCTAAAGACCCCTGCGGGCCGCAAGACATGAGGTGGCTGTCGTCGTGAGCCTACCCCACAGTGTAATCATAGGCTGTGATTTCCCTTGTTCTGGGATTTGTGGGGAAATAAAAAGTGTGCCCAGTATCCTGTGGTAAAGGGTAATGTGTCTGCACAGGGACCGGAGGAGCCCGATGGGTTTCCCTTGTCTGTCCTGGCTGGGAACCCCGAGTAAAGTTCCTCTGAGCTTGAGTTCGCCTCCTTGCCAGTATCCAGGGGGACTTTGGCACGGAGCAGCTGAGGGACCCAAACTTGGAGCATGCCTGGAAAAGTGTGAAGGTAATAGAGGGGAAGCCCCAGGAACCAGGCGAGAGTTTGGTTTACCCTCATTTTGTGGTCAACAACAATATGTTGTACCGGGTAAAAAAGACCCCAACCGAAGTGGTAGAGCAGTTGGTGGTGCCCAGGTCACATGTCCGTCAGATTTTGGAGCTAGCCCACTCCCATGTGTTAGGGGGACACTTAGGGGTGGAGAAGACGGGAGAGAGAGTGGAGCGTAATTTTTACTGGCCAGGAATTTACGGGCAATTGAGGATACTGCCTGGCCTGCCCGGAGTGTCAAGTTAACGCCCTAGGCCCCATTTTCGGAGCCCCCTAATTCCTCTGCCAATAATAGAGGTCCCCTTTGAGAGGATCGGCATGGACCTGGTAGGGCCGCTCCCTAAGTCACCCCGAGGACATCAGCACATCTTAGTGGTCCTCGACTACGCCACTCGCTATCCCGAGGCCATTCCCTTAGGAACACCTCCTCCAAAGGAATATGCTAAGGAACTGTTCCAATGTTCACCCGCACGGGTATCCGAAGGAGATACTAACAGACAGGGCACCCCCTTCATGTCTAAAAGTGACCAAGGAACTCTGCCGCCTACTTAAACATTACCCATCTCCGTACACTCAGTATATCATCCCCAGACCGATGGTCTGGTGGAAAGATTCAATAAAACCCTAAAAGCGATGCTCAAGAAGGAGGTAGATAAGGATGGGAGAGATTGGACCGTCTCCTACCCTACCTCATGTTCTCGGTAAGGGAGGTCCCGCAGGCCTCCACAGGTTTTCTCACTTGAGCTCCTGTATGGTAGACATCCCCGGGGGCTCCTGGACATAGCCAAGGAGACCTGGGAGCAGGAGAATTACCCGCATAGGAGTGTCATTGAGCAACATCGTGAAATTGCAGGACAGGATTGCGGGCCGTTCTACCATAGTACTGTGAGAACCTGCAGCAGGTGCAAGAAACCCAGGCCAGGGTATATAACAGGTCGGCAAGGGTCAGAGTATTCCAGCCAGGCAACCGGGTACTAGTACTTGTACCCACGGTCGAAAGCAAATTTCTGGCGAAGTGGCAGGGCCCTATGAGATTACGGAGCGGGTCAGTGAGGTAAATTATAAGGTCTTCCAGCCGGTAAAAGGAAACCATATCAAATTTACCATGTCAACTTAATTAAGACTGGAAGGACCGTCAAAGTCTGGTGACGGTCAGAGAGCATAGGGGTGTCCCAAAGGGAGAGTTACCAACGGTCCGTATCTCTGAGTCATTGTCCGAAGCACAGCGACAGGAAACCAGGGAGTTCCTACAAAGGAATCAGCAGGTTTTTTCGGAACTGCCAGGTCGGACTGGAGTCATTTCACATGACATAGTCACAGAGCCTGGCCAGAAGGTACGTTTGAGGCCATATAGGCCCAGAGGCAAGCGATTGCTGAGGAAGTTGAAAAGATGCTGAAGCTTGGTGTCATAGAAAGGTCCCAAAGTGGGTGGTCGAGCCCTATAGTGCTCATACCGAACCTGATGGGAGCTTGCGATTTCTGCAATGATTTTCGCAAGCTCAATGAGCTATCAAATTTGATGCCAACCCGATGCAACGGGATGATGAGTTGGTTGAGCGGCTAGGACCTGCAAGGTACATTAGTACATTAGACCTGACCAAGGGTTATTGGCAGGTGCCCCTCACAAAGGAAGCTAGGGAGAAAACTGCTTTTTCCACCCCAGATGGACACTTTCATTATGTTGTCCTCCCCTTTGGCCTACATGGGGCTCCGGCCACATTCCAGAGGATGATGGACATCATACTGCAGCCTCATAGAAAATATGCAGCGGCATATTTGGATGACGTGGTGGTATTTAGTACGGACTGGGAATCCCACCTACCCAGAGTACAGGCCGTCTTAGATGCCATAAGGGCAGCAGGGTTAACCGCCAACCCAATAAGTGTGCCATAGGGCTCGAGGAGGCTCGCTATTAGGCTATGACATTGGGAAGGGGGTCATCAAGCCCCAGATGGACAAACTGGAAGCAATTAGGAATTGGCCACAACCGGTTTCCAAGAAGCAGGTCAGGGCTTTTCTTGGTATCGCAGGGTACTATAGGAGGTTTGTGCCCAACTTTGCCTCCAATGCAGCCCCTCTTACAGATCTCACAAAAGGATCCAAGTCCATTATGGTCAAGTGGAACCCAGAGGCTGAACAAGCTTTTAGAAATCTTAAAGAGGTACTCTGCAAGAGACCAGTGCTCGTTGCGCCAAACTCCCAGAAGGAATTTTTGGTCCAGGCAGATGCCTCTGAGGTGGGATTAGGGGCTGTCCTGTCACATCTGGTTGAGGGAGAAGAACACCCTGTAGTGTACCTCAGCCGGAAACTGTCAGCGGCCGAGAAAAACTACGCCATAGTAGAGAGAGAATGCCTGGCCATTAAGTGGGCTATTGAGGCACTGCGCTACTACCTGATAGGTAGACCCTTTAAAGTAATCACGGACCATTCACCTCTAAAGTGGGATGGCTACAAAAAAAGGGAAAAATGCAAGGGTGACCCCGGTGGTTCCTGGCTCTACAGGACTTTAAGTTCTCTGTAGAACATCGCCCCGGGTCACAACAAGCAAATGCAGATGCACTGTCGCGGGTGCATAACTTTATGGCAGAATGTGCTCCACCCCACAGGTCAGAGCAGAGGGGGGGGATATGTAAGACCGCAGCTGGGAAGGTCTACAAGGGAGTATATATCCCAGCCAGGTTCTGGACATATGTCTGGGGAGTCCAGGATGCATGCCACCAAGATAAGGAGCCTTGGTGGAGTGAAAGGCCGTTGTAATAGATTGTCGATCAGTACAAACTGTCGACCTATGTTTAATTCCGTTTAGTACGGCTAACAGCCATTCCTGGGTCGGCATTTCATTGGGAGTAAGCATAGAGCAGGGTGGGTGCTTACTCCCCATGGCTCCACTGGGTCGAGGTAAAGGACAGGTAAGCTGACTGGGCGTCGGCTGTACCTCCAGTCTACCTTCTGGGCTGGAGGTGTTCACACTGGGGGAAGCCAGTGTAGGACCAACAAGGTGATAGTGAGGGAACTACACCTCTGTTAGTAAGCGCTCAGACGAGCAAGTATTTTGTTTATGTTTTTGCTGTGCATGTTTGCCATCCGTTTTGTTCTGCTTATAAAGTAAATCCACAGAGCCAAGCAACCATTTGTACCTGACTTCTGCCTCTGTCTCATGCCTGAAAGACTCATGCGGTGATCCCAGAGCTGTGCAAGCTCACAATATATATGCTCTACATACAAGGTACTAAGTATAAAACCACTAAATAATGGTCATAAAGTTACCAAACACCACCTCTACAAAAAAAGTGTCTCACGGCTAATATTACCAAAAATTCCAAGACCATATACGACTACAACATGACTGACCATATATTACCACCATACTGACTGAAAAATACCACCACATATCACCACCACATAGTGACGGAATAATACACAATACCATTACTGAATATAGACCATTACACTAGTACCAATATATCCGCCATAAAGTGATCATATAGTAGTTATACCAGTTGTAGGCATGTGCTCTGCACACATATAAGTGACTACAGTGAATTAACATGCAGGGACTCACTGGAAATGTCTTCTCTGATTAGTTATTTTCTCTCCCATTTCTTCTCCACCTGGTCCAGACCGCCATGACTCGTCCCTACAGAACTAAGACATCTTAGACTCCTCACTTTTCCAGCACTTCCCTACCATTTACCACCTCCATACAAACTCCACATCCATAGTGCTCCCTATGGTAATAATGACCCCCTTGTGCCCAGTAAAAGTGCTCCCGTTTGTGTACCAAATTCTTATCTTGTTTTTTGTCCCAACGTAGTAGGTAAGTACACCAAAACTAGGTAGACAGATAGGTAAACCCCATTCTAAGTAGGTATATATGTCCCTGGTAGGTAGATATAAATTCCACTTGTAGGTAGGTATAAAACCCGCCTGAAGTTATAGCCCCGTAGGTAGGTAGGTAAATAGAGCACCTATTAGTACGTAGGCTCCCTATAGGTATATATGCTTCCTGAAAGTGTATACAGCCCCTTGTAGGTGTATACATGCTCCCAGTAGGAACATAGAGGCCGCTGTAGGTATACAACCCATTGTAGGTATATATGCCCCCTGTAGGTATACATATCCCCTGTAGGTATATAGAGTCCCCTGTAGGTATACACAAGCTGTATTCAAGCCCCCTCTAGCCATATACAAGCCCCCTGTAACCATAAAAATACCCCCTGTAGCCACATACATGAAGCCTGTAGGTATATACAGCCCCCTATAACTGAATACATGCCCCAGTAGCTGTATACTGCTCCCTATAGTCATATACATGCCCCCTGTAGTAATACAGTTAATACAGTTGAAACCAGAAGTTTACATGCACTATAAGAAAAGACACATATACATGTTTTTCTCATTATCTGACATGAAATCAGAGTAAACCTTACCAGTTTTAGGTCAACTGGGATTAGATTAGATCAGATAAAATTATTCATATTTGCCAAATGCCAGAATAATGAGATTGAGAGAATTGTTTAAGACATTTTTATGACTTTCTGCAAAGTCAGACGTTTACATACACTAGGATTACTGTGCCTTTAAACAATTTGGGACAGCCCACATGATGGTTATGTCTTTGGAAACTTCTGATTTATTGGCACCATCTGAGTTAATTAGAGACACACTCATTGGATGTATTTTAAAGCACACCAGAATCACACTGTTTCTGTGTGCAACCTCATGGGAGTCTAAAGAAATCAGCCAAGATATCAGGAACAGAATTATGGAGTTGCACAAGTCTGAATCATCCTTGGGTGCAACTTCCAGATACCTGAAGGTGCCTCATTCATCTGTACAAACAATTATATGCAAGTACAAACAAGATGGGAATGT
Organism: Phyllomedusa bahiana; assembly: GCA_025379985.1. NCBI lineage: Eukaryota > Metazoa > Chordata > Amphibia > Anura > Hylidae > Phyllomedusa > Phyllomedusa bahiana. The sequence continues at coordinate 29,854 of JAODAL010013778.1, read as the reverse complement.
CCAGTCATCATACTGCTCAGGCAGGAGGCAGGTTCTGTGTATCAGAAATGAATGTTTTTTGATACGACATGTGCCTATCAACCCAAGAACAAAATCAAAAGACCTTGTGAAGATGTTGGTGGAATCTGTTAAGATTGTGCCATTATCCATAGTGAAACGAGTACTGTATCAACATGGGCTGAAAAGTCTCCCTACCAGGAAAAATCCATTGCGCCAAAAGGAACATATAAAAGCCAGATTGATGTTTTCAAATGCACACAGGAACAAAGACCTACATTTTGGGAGACATGTCCTATGGTCTGACGAAACTAAAATTAAACAGTTTGGCCATAATGACCATTGTTACATTTGGAGTAAAAAGGGAGAAGCTTGAAAGCCTAAGAACACCATCCCAACTGTGAAACAGAGGAGTGGCAGCATCATGTTGTGGGGTTGTTTTGCTGCAGGAGGGACTGGTGCACTTCACAAAATAGATGGCATCATGAAGAAAGAAGATGTGGCAATACTGAAGCAACATCTCAAGACATTAGCCAGGAAGTTAAAGCTTGGGTGGAAATGGGTCTTCTAAATGGACAATGACCCAAAGCATACTGCCATGCTGGTTACAAAGTAGCTTAAGGATAACAAAGTCAAAGTTTTGGAGTGGCTGTCACAAAGCCCTGATCTCAATCCTATTGAAAATGTATGGCCATGTTGATAAGGCAGGTGCGAGCAAGGCGACCTTCAAACATGACTCAGTTTCACCAGTTTTGTCAGGCGGAATGGGCCACAATTCCGACCAACTATTGTGAAAAGCTTGTGGAAGGATAGTCAAACGTTTGATTCAAATCATACAGTTTAAGGGCAATGCTACCAAATACTAATGAAATGTATGTAAACTTTTGACTTTGCAAAAAATAATAAAAATGCCTTAGATTCTCACTCTTCCATTATTCGGGCATTTGCAAATATAAATAATTTTGGTAAAATTAATTGACCTAAAACAGGTAAGGTGTATTCTGATTTCATGTCAGATAGGGAGAAAAACCATGCATATGTGTCTTTTTGTATCGTGTGTGTAAACTTCTGGTTTCAACTGTACATGTATTAACTTTGTAAATATTACCTATTAAATAAAAGTCAAAGGTTTTTTAAACTGTTGCATATTGACAAGGTTTGAATCTGGTAAAGCCACAGTAAAATAAAATCTTCACTGAAAGCCAGGCTGCACTGTTTGCATCTTCAATGATGAACAAAAATGATTGTTCCAATGGCATGTGCTTTTCTTGATACATAATACCGTTTTGTAAAATTGTGGACATATTGTTATGTCCACAAAGCTGTTATGTTCTACACCGTATTATACTTTATGTATATTGTCGAACAAAACAGTTTTATTAGTTCATCTCTGCTGAGTTTTACTTATATTCAGTGGCATCAGCTACGCACGTGATATTTCATGTACTACGCTAGTTGCAATATTAAAGGGGTTTTGCCACGATTAATGTTGACGTGGTATCCTCCAAAATGGGTAGTTAATCACTTTTCTAAAAATATGTCATCAGAAAAAGTGAAGCCTCTGAGAGCTACTGCCTTCCTTACATGCCCTTGGTTTCCTGACAGTTTACATTAGTCACGACCAGGAGCTGACAGGAGCTGATCTGGCCACACTTGCGTTGTTTGCACTTCTTATCTGATGACCGGGAACATGAACGATCTTTGAAAGGACTGGGGAGAAAAGATCCTGTGTCATTTGTATACTGTAGAGAATCCACTCGTTATAATGTAATTATCTGAGTAAACATGCAGACACTCCCTGATCCCTGCTCAGCCCCCCTCCCTCTCCACGCCCCTTCGGAAGGAATGTAGAAGGGGCCTGCTGAGTTATTTCTCTCCTAGCAGATAAGAGGGAGAAATAACGATGTTGTGACATACAGTTCTCCTCGTGGATTAGCAAAATAATGGTTTGTAAGAGTATCAGGAACGTGCATTGGAGGTGGAGTGATGCATCAAAGAGAGGTACTTGTTTTTTTAAACAAGCTCCTTTTTTCAAGCCTCAAGAGGGGAGTATCACCCTGTTAGGTAAGGAACTCACTTCTTGGCAAAACCCCTTTAAGTATACTACAGCCCCACAACTTGCCTCCCATTTCTTTCTGCACATATTCTGTTTGAATGGACTTCCTCTCCCTATTGTGTCTGATCGAGGGGTTCTATATGTTTCCAAGTTCTGGCGTGCACTCTGTTCTTGGCTGCAGGTCAGGTAGGACTTTTCCCTGCGTACCACCTCAAACCAATGGGCAAGTAGAAAGTGTGAATCAAGTCCTCAAGATTATCTATGTCAAGATAATTGGGCTGACTTTCCCCCTTGGGCTGAATTTTTGTATAATCATCTTGCTTCTGATTGTACAGGAATTTCCCCTTTCTTTGTTGTTTCTAGGCAATGTAATCCCCCCCACCTACTACCTCTGATGTTCTAGCCATGGATACACAAGTCCAAGCTATAGCCACTATTTGGCAGAATGCCCCAAACATTTTTCTGCAAGTGCCTTATCGAACTAAGGCTCAAGCAGATCAAAAACGAGATCTCCTCCAGTCAGGGCTGTCTTAACAGAGCAGAGCAGTGCACTGGGTCCACCCACAAGACAACCATTCACAGGAACAAATATATACATTATCAATGAAAAACTTATATTTATATTATTGGTTCTTTTAAGAAAATTTGCACTTTTGAACATATTTTAATCCCTAACTGACATAGGATGTACTCATATGTTCTGCCGATAATGTTCTATGTAGCAGGGTAACTTAGCAATCCTGCTATATAGAAGGCTGGTATACTCTGCTGGCTGCATCTGATACTGTCTGGTAACAGCAGGGACCAGAGCCAGCTCTGTTCTCCGCTGAATAAACCCTTAAACACCGCGGCAGCGGTGTCTAAATTAATTAGAAATGGTGCTGTGCAATCTAATCTGATTGGTACATGTACTTAACACTGCAAAGAGAATTTTTTTTTTACCCAGACATAGATACAGTAATCTACTATATGTGTGGGTATAAAAAGAAAAAAAAAAAGAAAGAAAACTTTACCCTCGGACGGTGTTGAGTGCATATCCCACTCGTATGGATGCAGAATCTACATGCTGGGATGTGCAGTTCCATGGCAGTTGCCTGAGGCAGCTGATATGGAACTACAAGTACCAGCACACTAATATGAGTTTAAACACCATAGGGTTTATATATAGGTACATTTTATGGCATCTACAGTGCCTTATCATGAGGGATAACAAGCAAGGCAGTATTTACAACTCATACTTACTTCCCTGGGCACTAAGCCTAAAGTCGCACCCATTACAAACATTTACACTCCCCAAATATTGTCATGATTTGTTTTCTGAGTAATTATAAGGATGCTGGGTGTTTTAGAAGTATGCGCTAATGCCAGTCCCACTTACTTTCATTATCCCCCGCGTAAGCGCCAGGAAGAAGTGACATATCACCGCGCAGCATGCATCGGGGGAAACAGAGGGTAATCATAACTCTCAATGAGAGCTATGATTACCGTAGTTTGAGTCCGTACTTCAGGGCGTCTTGCAGCGCAATTACGCCCCAAAAGAAGGACTTTAAAACATTTTCATCAATTTTGATGCTGTATAAAAAATAATTGCCTCTGTGGCACGACTGATAAATGTGAATGCTGTTGGTAAAATTTAGCCATGGCATTACTATCTAGTGCTTAGCCAGAATCTGTATATTGTATCTACACACGTAGATTAGCTCTCCTTAAAAAAATAATAAAATACTGTGACTAAATGCTACTGTTATACCATGAATGAATAACACCAACATAATATTGGTGAAGATTTCCACGATACCACTACCTGAATATGACCTTTATACAGTTACTAAATAATACCTCTATACTGTTGCTGGACAATATTACCTTACAATATATGACATAATATCAGATAGCTATATAATACCATCAAACAGTGACTACATAGCACCAACAAACTGTATATAAAAAGACTACCATACAGGGACGGACAAATACCTGCAGACTGTTGATTAATGAATACTTGGTGATAAAATACCAAAATGACCAGCATACTTTAAGGGCGACATGTATGAATTCGAATGCGTATTTTTTTTTTTTACTTGGCGCCGACATCCCAGTTCTAAATAGGTATATAAGAGTGTAGAATACAACAGATTTTTGGCACATTACATAGAGCTTAACTCGCCAAACTTCTCTCAAAGTTCAGCGCATTACATTCTATGCCCATACAAAGTTTGGCGCATAAGCTCTATGTATGCGCCAAACTTTGTATGGGCATGGAGTGTAATGCGCCGAACTTTGAGAGACGTATGAAGGAAGGCGCTTCAAAGTAAATTATTGCATCTCGTATTCAATGTATAATGCGCCTGATGTATGAAAGTGGTTTTTGTGCAATTAAAAATGGTGTCCAAAGTTCAATGTGCCTCACATGTGTGTTAGGCGCATAACGAAACTTTGGCGCATAAGTAATGCGCCAAACATGAGTAAAGGATATAGATAGGCTGGAAATAAAAGAAAAGTTATTAGAATAGCATGTCAGTGAATAGAAACTATGGTACAGATCTTGCTTGGTGGACCACAGGTCCCAGCAAGACCTGTGCTGTGCTGTGCTGGCTCTTGCTGTATGTATAATAAAGGGTGAGAGCAGCAAAAGTACATTTCAAATTTAATATAGTAAAAATAAAAATCTGAGCACCAAGAGTGGGTTATTTAATGTAAAATTAGTTTTATATTCTATGATTTTTAAATACGTTTTATAGGAGATATTTTTATATTTTTGGGATATTCTATATTTTTATATTAATTTTATATGATAATATTTTTAAATTTAAATTATTTAATTTTATATAGTTTGATAATTATCAGAAATTACTTTTTATTATTGTATTGGTGTAAGTTGAGAAATATAGGACATTTTTTGCCCTAACAGCAAATCTATCTCCACTTTGACTCCTCAGGCTCAGGCAGAACACATAGATCTGCCTGTTCCAGCAGTAATGTGCTTAGTTTTGCCGAACCACATTCATATATGCGTCTAATATTTCGAGTGTGGTGCGACGCCCCAAAATATTAGTCTTGCGAACAATGTGCCTAACACATTTGTATACATTTCTGCCTGCTTACTTTTGGCACATTTTACGCCGGAAAAGGGTGAAAAACCATTTCATACCCGTCTCCCTTACTGTTGTATTCTACACACGTTTAATTTTGCAATAAAAGTGTGCTATTTTATGTTATGATATATATATATATGATGTGCTGAAGGGGAAACTAACTGCCTAGCCACCGCCACCCTGCACAGCAGGTTACAGTGAGTGCAGTGGGATGCGAGAGGACTGGGCAGTCTGTGGCTGTAGATCCAGCATGCTATGACTAAGGGTATGACTAAGGGTACCTGATGACTGACAAATACTCTGTGCATTCCAGTGGCGGAACTACTGCCATAGCAGTCGTAGCGACTCCTACAGGGCCCGCACTCCCTGGGGTGACAAGCTAGCAACAAGCAGAAACGTAATTTCTACTACCGGCTGGGCCCTGTCAAAAGATACATAGCATCACTAGGGGGCAGCCCACTCCCCTCACAGCTCCACAGGGCTGCTAAAAAGTATCTTAAAAGAGCTGAGCTTCTCCGTCAGCAGCCCCTTCCTGTCCTCTCCTCCACGCTGACACTTGCCTCCAGCTGCTGTATGCGGCCCCCTCGGTGTCTGTGCGCAGTCGGGACGGTCTTCACTGCCTGGGCTGAAAGCAGCTCATGACAGGAAGCTGCTGTCATGTGTCCCCACCCTGTGTCTTCCCAAGACCTCTGGACTGCATGAAGGAGCCAGCTGCACTGCATACAAGTATGTGTATATGTATATGGATGTGACTGAATGTATATATGTGTGTCTAGGTGTCTGTAATGTGTGTATATGAATATGTGTTTTTGTGTGTAGATGTGTATGATGTTTGTACGTATTATCTACATAAGTTACCAGTATTCAGTGCAGGGTAAAGAGGGTGATGCTCCCACAACAAAAACATGAAGTAAAATCTATTGTGTAAGCAATCAAAGAATCGCAGTCCACTAATATCAGAAATATCAGTACGTGTACGGGATGTGTCTGGCATGTGACCGGCATGTGTCGGATGTGTCTGGAGTGTGACCGGTGTGTGCTGCATGTTTCTGGCGTGTGACCGGTGTGTATGGGATGTGTCTGACGTGTGACCGGTGTGTGCGGAATATGTCTGGCGTGTGAATTACGTATTCAGGATGTGTCTGGCGTGTGACCGGTGTGTGCGGGATGTTACTGGCATGTGCGCTATGTGTCTAACGTGTGACTTGCGTATGCGGGATGTGTCTGGCGTGTGACTTGCGTATGCGGGATGTGTCTGGCTTGTGAACGGTGTAACGAACCTAGGTAGTGGATCCGCTGGGTCACTGCAATTAGTGGTAATAGTCGTACCAGAGAGCAGAGTCTAAGTGGGTCCCGGTTTTTACCAGAACCCGCCGCAAAGCGGGATGGACTTGCTGTGACGGGATTCCACCAGGTCGCTAGCCCTGATGCGACTTGCTTGCGGTGGTAGCCGCGGTGCAACGAAGTACCAAATCGACAGGCAAACTCGTAGTTGGGGACGGGCCAAGAGGTCAGGGCAGGTAGCAAAGGTTCGTGGTCAGGAAACGTAAGCCAGAGGGACTGGTACACGGAACAGGCAACTGGAACGTATAGAAGGCTTCCTCGCATAGGTTAAGGGCACTATGGATTCGGCGGAGTCCAGGAAGAGGTGGAGCCCTTATATAGAGTCAGCGTCCAGCAACCCCAATTACTGGCGCTCTGTCCCTTTAAATGCGAGAGAGCCGGTGCGCGCGCGCCCTAGGGAGCGGGGACGCGCGCACCGGCGAGCAGTCAGGAGAGAAGCAGCAGGAGCGTGGTCAGGTAAGTCCATGCACCCGTGGGCGCGAGCGTGCCCGCGGACCATGGCGCAACGCTCCCCGGGCACAGCAGGGATGGGGCAAAGGCGAGTGCGCCCGTAACAAACTGTGTGTGCGGAATGTGTCTGGCGTGTGCGATATGTGTCTAATGTGTGACCGGCGTGTGCGGGATGTTTCTGGCGGGATGTGTCTACCGTGTGACTTGCGTATGCAGGATCTGTCTAGCGTGTGACTGGTGTGTGCAGGATGTGTCTAGTGTGTGCAGGATGTGTCTAGTGTGTGACTGGTGTGTGCAGGATGTGTCTGGCGTGTGACTGGTGTGTGCAGGATGTGTCTGGCGTGTGACCGGTGTGTGCAGGATGTGTCTGGCGTGTGACCGGTGTGTGCAGGATGTGTCTGGCGTGTGGCTTCAGTATGCGGGAATTGTCTACCGTGTGACTTGTACATGTACAGTGGGTACGAAAAGTATTCAGACACCTATAAATTTTTAACTTTGTTTCATTGCAGCCATTTGGTAAGCTCAAAAAAGTTCATTTTTTTGCTCACTAATGTACACTCTGCACCCCATCTTGAAAGGAAAAAAACAGAAATGTAGATATTTTTGCTAATTTATTAAACAAGTAAAACTGAAATATCACATGGTCATAAGTATTCAGACCCTTTGCTGTGACACTCATATTTAACACACATGCTGTCCATTTCCTTCTGATCCTCCTTGAGATGGTTCGACTCCTTATTTGGATTCCTGCTGTGTTTAATTAAACTGATAGGACTTGATTAGGAAAGGCACACACCTGTTTATATAAGACCTCACAGCTCACAGTGAATGTCAGAGCACATCAGAATCATGAGGTCTAAGGAACTGTCCAAGGAAATCAGAGACAGAATTGTGGCAAGGCACAGATCTGGCCAAGGTTACAAAAGAATTTCTGCAGCAATCAAGGTTCCTAAGAGCACAGTGGCTTCCATAATCCTTACATGGAAGAAGTTTTGGATGACCACAACTTTTCCTTGACCCGGCCGTCCAGCCAAATTAAGCAATTGTGGGAGAAGAGCTTTGGTGAGAGAGGTAAAGAAGAACTCCAAGATCACGGTGGCTGAGCTCCAGAGACGCAGTAGGGAGATGGGAGAAAGTTCTACAAAGTCAACTATCACTGCAGCCCTCCAGCAGTCGGGGCTTTATGGCAGAGTATGCTGACAAAAGCCTCTCCTCAGTGCAAGACACATGAAAGCCGCATACAGTTTGCAAAAAAAACACATGAAGGACTCCCAGACTATGAGAAATAAGATTCTCTGGTCTAATTGAACTTTTTGGTGTTAATTGTAAGCGGTATGTGTGGAGAAAACCAGGCACTGCTCATCACCTGCCCAATACAATCCCAACACTGAAATATGGTGGTGGCACTATCATGCTATGAGGGTGCTTTTCAGCTGCAGGGACAGGAAAACTGGTTGCAATTAAAGGAAAGATGAATCTGGATAAGTACAGAGATATCCTGGATATAAATCTCTTCCAGAGTGTTCTGGATCTCAGACTGGGCCAAAGGTTCTTCGTCCAACAAGACAATGACCCTAAGCACACAGCTAAAATAACAAAGCTCTGTGACCATTCTTGACTGGCCCAGCCAGAGCCCTGACCTCAACCCAATTGAGCATCTCTGGAGAGACTTGAAAATGGCTGTCCACCACCGTTCACCATCCAACCTGAGGATACTGGAGAGGATCTGCAGGGAAGAATGGCAGAGGATCCCCAAATCCAGGTGTGAAAAACTTACGTCATTTCCAAGAAGACTCATGGCTGTACTAGCTCAAAAGGGTGCTTCTACTCAATACTGAGCAAAAGGTCTGAATATCTACATTTCTGTTTTTTTCCTTTCAAGAGTGTACATTAATGTCCAAAAATAGAACTTTTTTGATCTTACCAAATGGCTGCAATGAAACAAAGAGTGAAAAATATAAAGGAGTCTGAATACTTTCCGTATCCACTGTATCTGGCATGTGACTGGCAGGATGCGTATAGTGTGTGATAACAGCAATCTGCAGATCCCTGAAGTCGAGTCCCATATGGGGACAAGTGAGAATAGTGTAAAAATGTAAAAAAAAAAGTTAAACACAAAAAAAGTAAAACAAACACACACCGCCCTTTTCCCATTACAATAAACTAATCCCAATAAAGATCAAAAAGTACACATTTGGTATTGTCGTGTCCGTAACAACCTAGCCTTTCTGAAAGCTGTAAAAAAGAAAAAAAATTGTGACAGAATTGCGATTTTTGTTAATCCCGCTGCACATAAAATGTAATAAAAACTAATCAAAAAGTCATACAAGCGCCAAAGTGGTATCGATAAAAACAGCTGTTCATCCCACACAAAAAAAAATCCTTACAAAGTGCTGCATACAGAGAAATAAAAAAGTTATGGATGCATAAATATTGTTTTACAAAATAAAAACAATTTTGTTTTAAGTAAAGTTAGCATGTTATCTGTACCGCATGGTGGCCACTGTTACATAGTTACATAGTTACATAGTTAGTAGGTTGAAAGAAGACACATGTCCATCGAGTTCAACCAAGGGTGGGGAAAATGTGGGTGAGGGAGAGAGACAAGGACTTAAAGCCCAGGCTCTCCACTGGTTAATGCCCCAAAACCCACAAGGCAAGAACCAACCTGCTCCAGTATAGACCCTATATCTGACCCCAGAGCCGCCACCGGCCAGGATCCAGAATTTTACCTAGCTACGTACGCATTAATATTCTTTAGTTCCAGGTAGGTATCTAAGCCTTTCTTGAAACTCTCTACAGTTCCTGCTGTGACCAGCTCCTCAGGCAGGCTATTCCACAGATTTACAGTTCTTACAGTGAAGAACGCTCTTCTCCTCTGGAGATTAAATCTTTTTTTCTCTAGTCGAAGGGAATGTCCCCTTGTCTTTTGAGGGGGCTTCACCTGAAATAATTTTTCCCCATATTTTTTGTAGGGACCATTTATATATTTATATAAATTAATCATGTCCCCCCGAAGCCGTCTTTTCTCAAGACTAAATAAGTTCAATTCTACAAAAATCGCCTCATAACAAAGATGCTCCATTCCCTTTTAATTTTGGTTGCTGTTTTTGAAACTCCTCTACTCTATTACTTCTCTTCTATAAACGGGGGCCCAGAACTGAAAGATTTTAAGTGAGGTGCACCAATGTTTTGTACGGGGTTAATGACACCCTTTGCCCGGGGGGTCCTCCTTTTTAATAACGCAAAAACTTACTGGCTTAAGGCAGTGATTAAATTTGATGCTGTTTGTTTTATGATCAAAAAACCCCCAGATTTTTCTAAACAAGCGATTCCCAATTTTTTTTCCCCCCGGGGGAATTGAGCCTGAAAATTTTATTTCTCCCCAGATCAAAACCTTATTTTTTTTCCCAAATTAAACCCCATTTGCCAAGTGGATCCCCAAAGCACTCGTGTGCCGGGTTGCTTGCAATTTTGAGAATTTCCAAGTTGCACTACCCACATAGCGGGTGTATCTGAAAAAATCAAAAAACCGGTGCTATTGACCCCATATATCGTTAAAAATACTTAATTAAGAGAGGCCCCCAATAGAGCCCTGCGGCACACCACTCTCAACCGGGGCCCCACTCAAGTAGGTTATTTACCACCACTATTGTAAAAATAAAAAAACCTATTGGGTTGATAAAACTTGTAAACGGTTCCCTGGCCCCCCTCTTTGGACCGAAGGTGCGTGTCTCCTGGGCCCGGGCCCCTGCTGCGACACCCCCCGGGCCCCGGCTTTTGCAACACCGTCCGGGCTCTCCACTTGAGGCCTCACCCCTGTGCCCCTTTCCAGTTCCCTGGCTCCTTCCCCACCGTGCTCCCTTAGGGGCACCCGCGCTCCTGCCCCAATTTAAGGAGTCAGAGTCGGGCCTGCCCATAAACTGTAACCTCTGGTACATAAGGAACCCCTCCTTCACCTATGCATTCGTTGTTGTCTTCAGCACAAGAGCTTGACCCTTGGCTGCTGCATTGTTGTTTAAATTAGGTCATCGTCTATGGTTCCTTTTGGGCACTCCCGCTGCACACCCTCCTACCTGTAAAATCTGCCCTCTGGCCTATAGCTACCTCCCCCGGGCTGGGCATACGTTCACCCCACCCTGCATGAGCATCCGTTTTTCAAACCCCAGTGTCCAGCCTTCCAGCCTCACTGGTACCCCCGGGGTTTTTCCTCTTGTGCGGGGGGGCCCTGGGATCCCTGTTCCCGGACTTTTTGGGGTGTGTGGCAGAAATCTTACAAAAATAAATTTTCATAAAACATACCAAAAAATGCTGTTTTTCTTCACCTGCCCCCTAAAAATGGGTCTAAAGGTGATAAAAGCATGATCCTGAAAAATGCCTAAAAAAAACTAAATCATATACAGAAAAAAAGAAAAAAATTATAGTGCTGGTTTTGCAATATAAAAACGCATTTTTTTAAAACATAAATTTTTATTGTTAAAAGTAAGAAAAAAAAAAAAAAATATAAAAATTTATATATTTTTTAATTGACGATTCGCAAGTGAAGTTTTGTCTTTTTCCCCCCCACAAATGCTGTAAAAATTAAACCCAAAAAAATGGCGAGTGGTTTTTTCCCTGATTTTTTTGGGCCCTGTAAAAAAAAACTTGGGAAAATAGGGCCCAAAAAGACAATACCCCCCAAAGGGGATATGATGGGTTTTTAAACCCAAAATGGGGTGACTTCTGTTCGGGACTTTGTGGGTTTTGGGTTTCCGTGGAGCATTTTCAAACACCCCATAGCGCTCCCCCCCTTGTACCGCTGCCAGTGCCCCCACAGCAGTTTGTACCCCCTAAGGTTATTGCCAAATTGGAAGAATTGCTAACAAAATTTTTTGGGGGGGTTTTTTTCGAATCTTTTTAAAAAATTTAAACTTTTTCAGTAAAATGCAGATTTTTGGAAAAAAATTTTTTTTTTTTTTCCCCGCCCACTAAAAAATTTGGAAAGACTGGGGGTTGATATATCACTAAACCCCGAATATATTCCTTTTTTGGTGTAGTTTCATATGGGGTTTTTAGGGGGTGTTATTAAGGTTTCGTTTTTTTAAGGTGTCCACAACCAAAATGATGTCTAAAAAAAATCTGAATGAAAAAGGCCCAAAAATCCGTAGGTGTCCCCTATTTGAGGATGTAGGGGGATAAAAAGGGTGCTAAGGGCCAATATGGGATATCTCAAAAAAAGCAGAAACAGTGGAAAAGAGTTTAAATAACCCTTTTCAATTGAACCTTTTCTTTTGTTTAGGAATAGGATAAAACTGGAAAAAACTTATAAAAGTGAAAATTTAAATTTCACCCCCATTTGCTTTTCTTTGTGAAAACCCCCAAAGGGTTAACAAATTCCTAAATTGGTTTTAATAGTTTAAGGGGTGCAGTTTTTAAAATTTTGAGTATTTTTGGGGGTGTAACAGAACAGTCCCTAAGAAGATCTGTTTTGAAAATTTTCATGAAAAATTGTTAAGAAATTTCTAAGCCCCCCCCTGTTTTAAAAAATAATAATAAAAAGACGTTTAAAATTGGTGCCATCATACAGTATAGATATTAGTTACTAATTGTAAACAATTTTGTGGGGTATAACTATTTGCCTTGGAGGGACATATTTTGGAACTTTGAAAATTGCAAATTTGATATTTTCCACAAATAAACAAGGATTGTATTACTAACCTAAAGCATAATATGTCACAAGAAAGCAATCTCTGAATCACATGGATAGATAAAAGTATTAAAAAGTTTTTCCTAAATAAATTGACATACTGTATACTAGTATACTACTGTATACTAGTATACTACTGTATACGAGTGGTAGAAAAATGGACAACAATCTAAACTTACCTGCAGCTGCTTTGGTGTTTCCTCTTAATAATGTCACATTTATTAGTTATGTGATGCTTAGCACACTTTGACAGGTAATTTGACCAGCACACAGTTTGTTTTTTTATTTTAAATCATTTACACCCCCTTTCTTAAGTTATATAATTAGAGATTTAAAACACCTCAAATAACACTTTGAAAGGGAGCACATAATTATTTAAGTCATGTAAGTCACAAGTTATATACCATACTTTGATAACTGATCTACTTAGTAAAACTAAATAATTACAATGCTACTCTTGTAATTTTACTGTATTCACATTTGAATGTAAGCAACCATCAGTGGCTAATTCTCTATTAACTATTACCTTCTTTTTTTGCATGTACTTTTCCCAGAGGAGACAAAGCCCAGACCTAAGTAAGTTTTCAATTTTTCATTTGCCGTTACTCAAAGATCAAAACCATATCTGTGATGGAAGCTTTTCACTGTAAATTGTGTTTTCTTCATCATTCACAGTTCTGAGGTTGGGTAAGTAAGCCATTACAAGGGTATTACTATCACATTGATAAAGTTTAAATATGTCCTCTCCTAGGTGCTCTCCTCAAAGAGAGATGTTCCCCTTTTTGAGCCACTAAATGCCTCCCACACAGCCAGCCAGGATTGCTCTGCTCTGCACTGATGAGGGACAAAAAATCCCAAAACAGCATTGTCTGCAGATGAAAGATACTGGCTTGGCTAAAATCCTTTTTGCTTTCTCAAGACCCGGTGGGTCAAAAGCAAATTGAGGATTTGTTACATCCAACAGAGGGCGCTTTGGGCTTCTCAGCCTCTTTCCCATAATGCCTTGTGTTATGCAGATGCTTAGTAGAGGGCAAAAAGGCAATACATAACTCTACATGCCGTTCGTTCGGTGCTCTCCTCAAGGAGAGATGTTCCCCTTTCTGAGCCACTCAATGCCTCCCACACAGCCAGCCAGTATCACTCTGCTCTGCACTGATGTGGGACAAAAATCCCAAAACAGCGTTGTCTGCAGATGAGAGATACTGGCTTGGCTAAAATCCTTTTTGATTTCTCAAGACCCGGTGGGTTAAAAGCAAATTGAGGATTTGTTACATCCAACAGAGGGAGCTTTGGGCTTCTCAGCCCCTTTCCCATAATACCTTGTAAAGTTTAAATATGTAAGCAAAGGTAAATAAAGATGGAAAGAGTTGTCCTACCATGCTGTTTCACTGAGCCAAAAGCAGATTTAAATTCATGCATCCTATTTCTGGTCAGGCTGTGCATGAATCTGTAGCAGTGATTAGCATATTAACTCAACATTCACAGTTCTTCTAATAGTACTGACATGAGAGCAGGGGATGTTATCCATGTACAGAGAGCTCCAGAGCTGAAAGTAAACAAACAAAGGAGACTAATTAGGGCTTGTTCACACGACGTTTTTGTGATCCGTTTTACGGATCCGTTTTACGGACCCGCAAAACGGTTTCAAACAATTGTCATTTTGATTAACATTGAGTTGAATGGCAAAGGCATCGCTTTTTCCCACGGGAGATCGGCGATGCGCTTTTGAGAGCTCTCCTGCGCTGCGCTTTTGCAGTCCGCTTTAAGAATTGACAAGTCAATTCTTATTGCGGTTTACGCAAGTGAAAGCCCTTTAGGAGATAAGGGAGTCCACTTTTGGCACTTGTCCAAAAGCGCCCCAAACACCCCGGGGGCGCGTATCAGCTGCGCTTTGCATCCTGAAAGCGGATGCGAAAAGCGCACTGGGAGAATGGACGGGGATCGCTTGGGGAGGGGTGTGGCGGCAGCGCAGGTGATGGCGGCGGCAGCGCAGGAGTGGCGGCGGCGGCAGCGCAGGTGAGTGGCGGCGGCGGCAGCGGAGTGTGCGGGGGAGGAGGTACGGCGGCGCGGAGGTGTGCGGCGGAGCGAGGCGTGGGCGCAGCGCAGTGAGCGGCGGCAGCACAGGTCGCAGCGGAGGCGTGCAGCGGCAGTAGCGCAGGTGAGCGGCGGCGGCGGCAGAACAGGTCGGCTGCGCAGGCGTGCCGGGGCGGCAGCGCAGGTGAGCGGCGGCGGCCAGCGCGGTGAGCGCGGCGGCAGCGAGGGCGTCAGCGGAGGTTTGCGGGAGCGGAGGTGTAAGTGCGCGGTGACATGGATGTGCTTGTGGGCAGGCATATAATAAAGGTGGTCTGTGGCAGCATATAATGAATGGGGGTTCTTTCTGTGTGCAGGCATAATAATAATGGGGTTCTGTGTCAAGGCATATAAAGAAGGGGCATTTAAGGAAAGGGGGTGGAGGGGTCTGTTGGCAGCATATAATGAATTTGCATTTAATGAATGGGGTGTCTGTGGCAGGCATATAAAGTGAATGGGGGCATTTAATGAATGGGGTGTCTGTGGCAGGCAATAATGAATGGGGCATTTTAATGAAGTGGGCTAGATAAGTAGAGAAGAGAGGTAGAAAGCATCCGAAGCTGGATGCGTAAAACGCAACTGAATAAGCAATTAAAAACACAGATTCAAATAAAGTTCCATTGCTGCTGTTGCGGTCCGCTTTCCGGATGCGCTTTTCAAGTGCCAAAAACGGATCCGTAAAAAGGATCCAAAACGCCGTGTGAACAAGCCCTTACATGTTTGAGATAACACACTGTCTTCAGGTTGCCAGCATTCCGACATGTGACAAGGGCTGCCATCAGGAATTTCAGGGCCACATACAGCCAAATTGTCTGGGCCCCCTCAACCCACCCAGAAAAAAAAAAATATTAGAAAGAACAGGCAAAGGCGCCATTCTTTTTTTTTTTTATTTTTTTTTTTTTTTTTTTTTTTGTGGGGGGGGGGGGAGTTTACCGTGTGATATAAAAAATTTTAATATGTATTTTAAAATCTTTTCTCCTCAATCCTCTATTTTCAGATCACTAGAACAATGTACTGTAGCTCTTATGTACTGCAGTATTTTGTCATTCTAGTGATTTAGTACCCTTCTGTGAATAAAGCAATATATCCTGCTGAAGTGTCTTTGATTGTAAAAAGTTGGGACAGAAAATTCTGCAGGAGGCAAACCAGACAGGAGAGCAAAGAGTTAAAACCACAAACTGTACCCCCCTCCCCATCCACTAAAATGTAACACGTGAATAGTGTCTTCCCCTCACCTGTTCCTAGGAGATGGACAGCAGGGATGGCCTCAGGAACATTTTGCTGCTAGTATAGTAGCTACCAGATGTCTCTTAAAGGGACACCAACAAAGCACCGGAGGTACCAGCGCAGGAAGAAGGTGCAATCCCAGCCCCACCCTAGCCCACTGCCCAGTTCCTAACAGCCGGTCACCAGCACAGATCCACACATCTGTTTATCTCACATCTATCTATCTCATATCTATCTAACTTTTCTATCTCTTATATATCTACCTATGTATTATATATCTCACATCAATCCATCTCTCATCTATATATCTATCTCTCATATCTATATAATCTATCTACCTATAAACACCTATAGCCAAAAGACCACTACATAAAAAATATAAAAAAAAATCACATCTTTATTGTTAAATAAAACAAAAAATTTAAAATAGTGGGTATAATTTTGCAAAAAATCAATAATATAAATACTTGACCTTAAAACAAACAATACCAAATGAGGGCATAGGTGGCAGGCACGTGCCCCAACAGGGCGATTCATTTTGCACTTCGTCCGGGAGAGAAGAATCGCTTGTGTATTGCCCAGTATTTGAATAAACTACCACCCATCAGAAGATCCTACTCATAAAATATAAAGGCCACTCAGAATGACAGATACGTACCATACTAGAAAAGAAGCGGCAATATGCAAAGGGAAAACCGGAAGAAATACTTTAACCCTAGACAGGAAATAATAACCTAACAACGATGCCCGCACGAAAAGATCGCGCTCACGCAGTGATCACGTAGAAAAAAAAAAACACCATCCGCATAACAGCGCATGCATGATTGTTTGGTAAACACAAAAGGGAATCCCTAAAGTTAAATGAAGTCCAGTATTAAACAAAGTATAAAACATTTGGGCACATGTGTAGGACCGAAATCAGATCCTGAGTATAATAATAAAGTGCCAATAGCGAATGTGAATGAGTGAAGTGACAAATAAGTAAAGAGACAAAGGATTTAAAAGAAGAAATGTAGGAGAAGTGCAGCAGTAAATAACAGTGACAAATGTGTGGTGCAAACGAATAGTGCCAACAAATTGTGCAAGGTGAGATGGTAAAGTGCATAAAATATATATCGGACTTTATCAGTTAAGGATTAACAATACAATTAGACAATGACAAATACAATCATATCAATAAAGTGCATATGTATAATAAATATGAATATTAATATACAATATAGAAAAACATATATGTGACCAATATACAGTATAAAAAGCATACATGTGACCAACCACATTAAATATTTAAATACAATGGTGCTACATACAATTTTAATGATAAAAGAAGTGATATGCATCATTAAATATACAGTGATCAAAGTACATACAATGTTAAATATATAAGTAAATAACAGCAACCCAAAGCACTGACGCAAAAATGTTCCAGAAGATAATCTAGATGTGATACTGATGATAGCTCAAATCTGACATGACTTGAAATTTGATTGATCTCCAACGGTGATGTAACTATGAAAAACACAAACATAAAAATTATTAATAAATAAAACCATATAAAATAAAAAATACAATCTGAGCAAAAAGGAACACTAGGCTGAGAGAAACATAATTATAAGAGTCACATAAAGGCAGAGCAACACATCATTTCAAAAACTATGCAAAATTTAAACTGATCATTTAATCCTTTAGGATGTACCGTGTTATGGGTAAAAATCCACTTTACCTCTTGTTGTACCAGAATAACCCTCCAATTTCCTCACCGGGAATTGAATAACACCCATATCAATGCACAAATCTGAGATGCTTTGGGCGTCACATTGTGGTAATCTTTTAAAATGGGGTAACCAAAAGGAATTGTGGTATATAACACTGTGATGTCATTCTCTTTTTCTGCTGCAGTAATGCCAAGTACGTGTTCACGAATTATTCGGCAAAATTCCCTAAAGTTCATACCAATATAGGTTAAAGGGGTTACAAACTTACATAGTTAGTATGGTTGAAAAAAGACATGTTGTCCATCAAGATCAACCAAGGGTGGGTAAAAATGTGGTGAAGGAGGGAGACAAGGATTTCAAGCCCAGCATCCCATCTGGTTAAATGCCCTGAAACCCACAAGGCAAGAACCAATCTGCTCCATGAAGACCCCATCTCTGACCCCAGAAAGCTCACCACCATCCAGATCCAGAATTTTACATTAGAACTTAACGCATTATATATCTTTAGTTTCAGGTATATATCTAAGCCTTTCTTGAAACTCCCAACTGTTCCTGCTGTGACCAGCTCCTCAGGCAGGCAGATTGTCTCACTACATTGATTCATCTGATCTCAGTCCTGTTTTCTTGGTTTCATTTTGAAATCAGGGCAGTAGAAGCCAGGTCTGTAGCTATAGCAACCAGTGTTGTCAGCCTTTCATAAGAGATGAACATGTCTGCAGCTACAGCAGCCTGATGAGCTGATACAGCCCATACAAGAGGGGATATCTCCAAATAGGTAGGACACAGTTATGGAACACATATTAGCAACGTGACTTCTTTTTGCAAGATCTTTAACATAATAAGCAATCCTTATAGTTAGACAACCCCTTTAATCCACACAGACAGATAGTAAAATAAACCACCCCAACAGTGGTACAGGTGACAGTGTGGGTAATATTGAATGTTATATCCTTAGATGAGTTCCAAAAGGAATCAGGCATATCCACATTGGTACATGCTTTACAATTCCCACAAGGATGATATTTGGGTCCTCTTGAACCAGAAGCTGTTTCTTGGCATGTACCTCCGTAATAAATTTTTACCAGGATGTCTTTAAAACTCTGTGATCTTTTATACATAATACGTGGACAACATGACAAATAACAACCCAGTATATCATCAGCTTTCAATACAGCCCAATATTTCTCTCACGTATTATACATCATATCATGTTGAGAATGAAAGGGAGTAGTAAACCTCACCTTATCATCATTACTCCGCTGTTTCTTGTTCTTGAACAGATGCTCCCTTTTAGCATTCTTAGCTCTACTGTATGCGTTATTGATGACTTGATTTGAATAACCCCTCTCTTTGAATCTTCACTTTAGTTCATGTGCTTGATTCGCAAAAAGATTCTCCAGGGAACATATTCTCTTAATTCTCAGAAACTGTCCCACAGGAATACCGTTGATCAATCTCTAAGGGTGACCTGATGTAGCATGCAATAATGTATTTATTGCCGTTGGCTTCCTAAAAAGATTGGAAACAACAAAACCATTGTCATGAACATTTAACATGCTATCCAAAAAGTCCATATTTCTCCTACCAGCTTTATAAGTAAATTTTAAGTTGAACTGGTTTGAATTTAGTATTTGCATTATTATTTTGAGTTCCTCAGAAGTGCCCTGCCAGATTAACAGCATTTCATCTATATATCTCCCCCAATGCTGAACTTTGTCAATAAGGGGGACTGGTTCTGTACAAAAATATCATCCTCTCCTACAGCCCCAGGAATACATTAGCATATGAGAGCGCGCAAGCCCCCCCCATCGCTGTACACTGGAGCTGTAGGTAATAGGTCTCATGGAACAGGAAGAAATTATGGGTCAAAACATAATAATATGACAATGAAATTGCAGAGATCTTTATCCAAATCCGTCATATATAGAAAGGTACTCACAGCAGCAAGACCGGCTTCATGTCTAATGGACGTATACAGCGACTCCGCATCACTGGGACAAGTAACATGTCAGGATCTAATTACATATTATCCATTTTTTTAAGCACATCATTCGTGTCCTTCAGATATGAAGGTAAAGTCTCCACAAATGGCTTGTAAAAAATATATCAAAACAACGGCAGTGCCTGTTCTGCAAAAACACCCTTAGTTCCCAGACCACATTTTTGGACGACCTGGTGGACAAACAGCATTTTAGGATGTTCAGATAATAAACATTTACCTTGTGTTGTAATAAGATTATTATCAACCGCCATATCAAAAATGGTCCTTAGTCCTTCTTGAAATTTCAATGATGGATTAAAGGTAAGCCTTTTATAACAGTTTGAATCCCATAGCTGCCTTAAAGCTTTCTTTTCATACATATGCGTAAGCCAAACCACCATAATACCGCCCTTGTCAGAAGCCTTAAATAAGACATCCTTCATTTTGCATGAAAATTTCTTTGACTTGGATAAAAACAATTTAGGAAACTCACCCTTAGATGTAGTATGTTGTTCATCCTCCAAAGATTCCAAAATGTGCAAAGCTTTCCATTCCTCTGATCTTTTTACAACAATAAAGGATCTTAACCTCTTTGCTCGCAAATTGGTTTTTAAAAAGATTTTTCATATGAAGAATACATCCAATTTATTTTATACAATAGAGGAATGGGAAGCTTTGGACATTTTGGAATCCTTGGAGTTTGAACAACATACTACATCTAAGGGTGAATTTCCTAAATCGTTATCTAAGTCAAAGAAATTTCCACCATTGTCCATGTACCTTGATATGGAAATGTTTGTTAAACTTGTAACAAAGGAATTTATGAATATTGATCTTTCAAATTCCAGAGGGAATTGTAGTGTGGCTCAAAGAAAAGCTATCTGTGAATTACGCAAAATGAAGGATGTCATATTCAAGGCTTCTGACAAGGGAGGTAATATGGTGGTTTGGCTTACTCATATGTATGAAAAGGAGGCTTTGAGGCAGCTATGGGATTCAAACTGTTATAAAAGGCTTACCTTTAATCCATCATTGAAATTTCAAGAAGAATTAAGGACCATTGATATGGCAGTTGATAATAATCTTATTACAAAACAACAAATGTTTATTATCTGAACATTGCAGGATTGCCTGCTTATATCTCTGAAGGACAGGAATGATGTGCTTCAAAAAATGGATAATATGCAATTAGATCAATGTACAACAATGCTGTAATACTGCTTGTAGAGCATAGGTATTTGGTGTGTTACGAGGCAGAAGGTGATGGGGTTCCTTCTTGCCTTTGTGTCTGGATTATTTTGGTAACATGTTTAACCCCTTAAAGACCTTGGACGTATGCATACGTCCAGGTGGTTTAGGGGTTAACGCACCTGGCCTATGGCATACTCCACGATCTTGCGGGCGAGTCGCGCACGATCGCGACATCATTGTTATGGGACCCAGTCGGTAAATTACCTCTGTCCGCATGCCGATCAACCCCCGCGAGTGAGCTCCGTCCGCTGGTGATTAAGCGCTTCATTATCGCAGCATAACCTGTCATGGTACGAAATAGAGAAGCCGCAGGCAGATGACAGAAAGCTCCTCCAGCCTCTCCCTTCATCTGCTGCAACCATAATGCCGTTCAGCGATCTACTGTCAGATGCCCGCCCGGGAAGAGAAAGTCACTTCCCGAGGTCATCTGTGGACGTCACGATGCCCACAACTGCATTGTGGCATCGAGACTGTACAGTTGTCATTGTGACCAGTACACGCAACAATACTTGAGTGTACTGGCCTGCCTTCTAAACAGCACTCTGAATGATTGCTATTAGAAATCCCCTATGGGTGGAAAAGTTAAGAAAGTGTATAAAAGTTTAAAAAAATGTGAAAAAGGTAAAACACAAAAAATAAAATAAAAACCCGTACATCGCCCTTTTCCCCTTTACAAACGCCAATTGCCCCAAAAAAGATAAAAAATAAATAAAGTACCCATATTTAGTATCACCGCGTGTATAACAACCTGCCCTATAAATCTGTCATGTTAATTAACCCGTACGGTAAACGCCGTAAAAAAAAAAAACCTAAAAAAATCACAGAATTAAGAATTTTGTTCATCCGCAGCGACATAAAATGGAATAAATTATAGGCAATCAAAAAGAACTCCTATAAATGCCAAGTATGTAACAATTAAAACATCTGTTTTGTCCCGCAAAAAATAGTCCTTACAACTCAGCTCTGAATAACAGAATGGGAATAAAAAAAGTTATGGCTCTCTTCCTCAGAAAATGTCGATGCAAAAATATTCTTTTACACACACACTAAGAAAACTTTTTTATTAAAACAGTTTTCAGTTATCAGCATAAAAAAAAATATATAAACAGAGGATATTAGCCATAATTGTATCGACCAAAGAGTAAACTAACTTATTACGGGATACTGCACGGTGAGCGCAGTTAAAAATAAAATAATAAAAACACTACTAGGAGAATTGCAATATTTTTGATCACCCTGCCATTCCAAATAATGAATTAATAGCGATCAAAAGCCTGTCCCCAACAAAAAAATGAACTAACTAATAAAAAACTCAACGCATCCGTCAGGAAAAAACAATCCCCTACACCAGCTCCGTATAAACAGTAAAAATTTGAAAAAGTTATGGCTCACTGACAAATGGCGATGCAAACATGTGTTTCCATGGTTGAAAAAAAGTGTGTTTTTATATGTATAAACATTAAAACAGTAAAAAAAATATACAAAATTGGGTATTCGCTGTAATATCCTGTATTGACCTGCTGATTAAAGCTAGCATTTTCCATATATAACCGTACTAGTTGACCGCTATAAAAATAAAAGATAAACAACACTACAAAGATTGATATAATGTTGTATCAAAACATCTCACAAAAGACCAAAATAAAAAGTAACATAGCGTCATAATGCATACCATATTGGTGCAACCTAATGAAAAACACCAAACTCATCCCTCCAAAAAATAATTCCCATACACAGCTCTGGCACACAGAGCAAAATAAAAAATTATCTGTCAGAATAGACATACATAAAAATGCAATTGTTTTAAATTTTCTTATTATGATGTAAAAAGTAATAAAACAGCAAAAACTAAAAATCTATATAATTGTTAAATTGTACTCGACCCCCAAATTAAAGTGTATCCCTAGTCATTTTACACTTCACGGCGAATGCTGTAAAATTGAAGCCCAAAAAACAAGCCCAACTGTTTTTAACCCCCATTTTAAAGCCCAATGCTAAAAAAAATAGGAAACACTGTGCACCCAAAATACACAGAAAAACCCCCCTAGATAGATCCCAGGGGTTTTGAACCCCAAAATGGGGTGATTCTGGAAGGTTTCCCCCCATTGCAGATTATTGGAAAAAAAATTTTTTAAATTTTTAAGCCAAATGCAAAAAAAATTTGTGAATACCTGGGGGGTTTATATACTACTACCCCCGGGAATATTCCTTAAGGGGTTTTTTTCCCCAATATGGGGTCTTTTGGGAGTGTTTTTAAGTTTTAGCACCTTAGGGGCCCTAAAAATGAAAGGCCCCTAAAAAAATTGTTTGAAAAGAGCCCCCAGGTTCGTAGGAATCTCCTATTCTGGGGTTTATGGTTCGCCAAAATAATGCACTAGGGCCCATATGGGATATTTAAAAACGGCGACCTGGGGGAATTGATTTCATTGCTTTTTACCTCTCACTTTTACCGTATTCCTTAAAAATGAAAAATATGAAAATCCCTGCAAAAATAGTGAAATTTTACTTCCACTTTGCTTTAATTTCTGTAAAAATACCTAAAGGGTTAAAAATTTTTCCCTAAACACTGTTTTTAATTTTAAAGGGGGTCTTTTTCTTAGATTGTGTCATTTATGGGGGTATCTAACATGCAGGCCCCTCAAAGCCACGTCAGAACTGGTTTGGTCCCTAAAAAATGTATATTGCAAATTTTCTTGAATTTTTTTTTAGAAATTACTAGAAGTTTCTAAGCCCCCTAATGTCATAAAAAAAAGACATTTAAAAAATGATGCCAACCTATAGTGGACATTTGGTAGATGCTAGTTATAAACGATTTTGTGGTGAATAATTATCTGTCTTGCACGCAGAAATTTCTGAACTTTCAAAATCACAAATTTTTCCAAATTTTCATGAAATTTTTATATTTTTCACAAACAAACGAGGATTGTTTAGATAAAAATTTCTTACTAACTTAAAGTACAATGTGTCACGAGAAAACAATCTGAATCACATGGATAGGTAAGTGTCAAAAAGTTATTCTCATATAAAGTGACACATGTCAGATTTCAAAAATAGGGCTGTGTCAGGAAGGCCAAAATTGGCTGGGTCCTTAAGGGGTTAATCAGTATTCAATAAGCGTTTGTATATGTGGTTATTTATGTGCGGTACAACATAGTTATGTGGTAGTACAGTGATTTAGCAATTATAGGTTATTTTATCTGCATTCTCTTTGCTCTTTCAATAGATAGATAGATCGATAGATAGATGTGTGTGAGGGATTAGCACAAAGGTAATTGAGAGACAGAATAAATCAGATGGCTTCTCTTCAGCCGCAAAAGAAATATACATAGTCCGTGTGAATAGTAGCAATGAAAAATGTTATAATATAAATCCTCCTAGGCTGTCTACCCGCTAACTAACATATGGAGAATACCTGTCTAACAGTGATCCTGGCCTACTGCACAGTCCCACCCACAGTACTCACAAAGTCCGGTGTATGTCTCTCTTAAAGGGAATGTGTCATCAAAAATTAATTATTGTTTAACTCACATTTTTATGTTAAACACATTTTTTAAGAATTTTTAGTTAAATTTCTTTTTAATTTTTCACATCACTTTCAATATTTTTTAATAATTCTTAAGTCCTGCAGTTTTCACTTTGGCCACTAGGCTTTGTTTGCACAGCTTTAACAGCAGTCAGAGAGATACTTTACAGCAGCTTCATGCACATAAGAGTCTTAATACTGTTTCTGTCCCATAGACTTCAATAGGACAGTTTTCTAGTCATGCTGTGTGACCTAGGAAGAATTCGCTCTGCAGGGAGGAGAGGGGTGAGAGCTGTGAAGATCTCCTCTGGTGACTGGCGGATTCTGTTTTATCTATTTAAAATGGTGTCTCCTTTCATTTTTGACCCCTGCTTTTTTTTAAAATTAATGAAACACCCCGGGCTGAAAATTTTTTTTTGGGGCGGGGGAAGTGTCAGGAACTGTTATTAGGCTTAGTGGCCCAAAAGTAAAAACTGCGGGACTTACAGAAAATTAAAAATTTTTTTAAATGATTTTGGAAAAAAAAAAATTAAATAAAACCCAAAAAAATTTTTTTTAAAAAAAATTGTTTAACAAAAAACGTGGGGTTTAAAAAAATTAATTTCATTTTTTTTTACACTTTCCCCCTTTTAAACCCCCGGGGGAAGACAGAGCCTTTTTCCTCAGTTCTGTTTGTTGCTCCAAATCACTCTTGGCAGCCAACTACACCTTTTCTGTTCACCTAAACAAAAACAGACTTAAAAATACCAGGCCGGGGCCCATACATGGGACAGTCACCCCCCCAAAAAACATTTCAGACTGCCCAGTAAAAAAACCCGGCCCATAACTTCCCAAACACCATACTAAAACTACCGAGGTGACATTAAACCTAGGGGTTTCCGTTTTAAAAAATGCTGGTTTTTACTTTACAGATAAGACTCTTTTTTGACCAAATCCCGTAGTCACAATGACTCCTTGGTCTCTTTACAAAACCCCCTCCTCAGCGGGGGTTTGGGCACATTCCTTTTGGCCAATTTAACAATGATTCTGGAATTTAACATCTGCGTTCCCCTGCAGCTTGCGTGGCCTATGTTCCATAGGGATCGGAGCCAGCGGGTGACACGGACATTATTCCCTTTTCTCCCGCTGCCATTTCAGCAGGGCATGGTCCAATGGGGGCTGAACCTTGCCCAAAAAAATAGGGATCCTGGAGAGGGGTTTAAGGGGAACCCCCTTGATAAACCCGGGCACTCCTTTTCTATTTTTCGCATTGTTTTTTTCTGCTATGGACATTTTCCTGCTCAAATACACTACTGGATGCTCCTCCCCATTTACCACCTGAGACATCACTGCACCCAGACAGATATCAGGGGCATCCGTCTGGACCACTAACTTGTGAGAAAAGTCTGGGGCCCCCCCAAATACCCTTTTTTTTCCCACAGGGGCTGTTTGAGCCCGTGGGAAAGGGTTTTTTTTTGATTCGTGGACCATTTGATCACAGTGTACTTTGTCCCTTTTTTCAGGTTGGTCAAAGAAACGACAATTTCTGTGAACCTGGGGATAAACCACCTGGGATTTTCCTTTCAATTCCCCCCGAAAGCTCTGGGCTTTCCCTTTTTGGGCAGCGGGCCAATTCTGAATGGCTTCTACATTTACCTGGGGCTTATTTTTTTTTTCTCACCATACGTACCCCCGGGAAACCCGATTTCCCCCATTCCTTTGGGGCACTTATTGGGGGGTTTTTGGGTGAAGTGGCTTTCCTCAAGGATTTAAACAGGGCCCGGCCTGCTGAGGTGGGTAGCCCTAAATTTGGGTAAAGAAAAGGGCAATGTATTCAAATAATTTTCCGCTGCTTACTTTCGATGGGGGCAAAAAACTTTGGGGTTTATTTTCTCTCTGGGAAAATTACCCGGAGCTCCGGGAAAACCCCAAAAGGCCCTAAGACATAAAGAAAAACCTCCCCGGTGTTGGAAAAAGGGCCCAAAAAAGGGGGTTTGCCAGTTTAAACCTTTCGGGAAGATCTAAGGGTTTTAAAATACCGGGGGGTGCCCCCAAACCCCTTGAATTTTAAATCCTCTACCCTGGCATGGGATAAAATAAACAACATCCCTACCACATTGAGCTAAAAGTAATCATTGCAAAACCTCCATTCACCATTGGGCTTTGGTACTAGGACGATGGGGCTGGACCACCCACTTTTGGACCTTTCTATTACCCCTAGGTTAACATCCTTTTTTACCTTTTGACAATGATTTCCCCACCCTTTGGGTTTCCTGGGTTTCCCACATGGTCTAAGATTCACTTGGGGAACCCGGGGTGATTTTGTGGTTTGGGCACATTGTTTAGACCTAGGGGGCTCGGGGAACAAGTCTTTTGTTCCTCGTTTTTAGCTCCCTAAAATTGTTGTTTTTGGGAGTGGAACAAGGTCTCGGCAATTATTACTGCCTGAACCTCTGGCCTAAGTTGGCACGTGAGCCAAGGAGACTCCGGGGGATCTCTTTCCTTCCAGGGATTTATCAGGTTATGGTAGACCTGATAAGGCTTTCTCCTTCCTGGCTCCTGAATCTTGTAGTTAACTTCCCCTACTTTTTCTACAATCTCATAGGGACACTGCCACTTAGTCTCAACCAGGCTGACCTATTATCGATCCTTGTCTGTGCCTGGAGAAGATGTTCTTTCACAATGGGCATTACATTGGCCATTCTTACCTACATCTGAGTTACATGCTCTATGACACTAGTGTAGGGCGTGGTCTCACTCTCCCAGGGTTCCTTAGCAACATCCAGCAGCCCCCTGGGGTGCCTACCATATGAAAGTTTGAAGTGTGAAAATGTTTGGGAAACGTCTCAGATGGCGAACAGCAGAAATGGCAAAAGGCAATCCCAATTCCACCCATCTTTCTTAACCACTTTTTTTTAGCAGACCATTCATTTGCGGGTGGTAGACAGAGGTTCAAGGTTGAGTGACGTTTAACATTTAACAAAGATCTCTCATAACTTTGGACATGAATAAGGTTCTCCGGTCCTCTAGGATCTCTTTGGGAATCCCTGTTCAGGAAAACATGTAAAACAATTCTTTGGCATTATCGGGTCATGTAATACATTACCACCAGAATGTATTGCTGGTCTCTTGCAAACTTTACTTATGGTACCTCTATGATTGGGAGGGAACCAGAGGACTACGGAATTGGGCTACAGGAGAGGTTAATTGGCAGACAGGACAGGACTTACAAAAATGTTGGATTTCCCTATGGCAGCCTGTCCTGTAGAATCTCAGCAGAATTCTCTCTCGGGTTTTGTCTGTCCCGAAGTGTCCCCTTACACATATGCATGTGCTAAAGCCATCACTTTACGTCACTAGGGTGTGAGTACTACAAGCTCCCCATTAATAGCAAAAAGTGGGTAACACTTGTCTTCCTCGGGCTCCTGGGGTAACCCAGGACCACTACATTATTCCAAAATTCTCTTAAAGTTTCATCTCGGAGTTGGGCCACACCAAAATTTTCTGGAGGAACCCCTTAATCTGAGAAATCTTCCCCTGAAGGTGATGCCTTCCCATTTTCCCCCACTAAGACAGTAAAGGAAAATTCCGGAACTATCTCACCACCTGGACTCATTGGGTGGTCCTGGCAGTGCGGATGGTTTGGTGGTAGTACCTTCTCCCACAGAGCCCAGAACAGGTGAAAATCACACCCAATTATCATATCATGCATCAAGGCAGGTGCAACTCCCACACAGTGGTGTAACTACAGGGGTCGCAGTTGCGACCAGGGCTGTTTTTTTTTAAATCAGAGTCAAGTCAATGTCTCTCATTCTGTGTGAGGAATTGGGATCTTCTTGCTTTGGCCACAGAATAATATACATATTTTCCTCTCACAATATATGTTTTTCTCACAATAATCCTGTTGTTACTAGTTATAACACCCTGTACCACTTTTGTGCCTGAGTCAACAATCCGTGATACTGTAGCCATCCGTGTCTCTCCTCTAAAATCTTTTTCCTTATCTCTTCATTAAGTCTGCCACGAGGGATCATGTGAACCCCTTCCTTCTGCTCCCGCATCTTCACTATCTGACATGCAGTCCTTCGCTGTGGTTCTCTTTTCCTATATTTGACGTTTGAATTCCTCATTCTGCTGGTCTTTCTGCTTTCCCTACAAGAACATACAATATAAAGGGTAAATCAGGGTAACCCAATAGCACCGATACCAAAAAAAATAGTAAAGATAAATTACATTAAATCACTGGACAAGACTATAAGACATAACCTTAAATGAATAAATTTAAAAAGTGTGAATACAGTTCAATACACACTAACCCTGGCAGGTATATAAGAGCACACAAGTATCTATAATGATAACAATACCCTATCCTATAAACTACCTAACATGAAAATATGTGGAAAAATCGTCCTGATTCCACCTGGAATATAAACTAATAAATCCCTAGTGCACCCTATATTTTTTATAGGTACACAATCATGATACAGGATTTAAACCACATGCACAGTATAAGCTAGAGTGTGCTACCAATTTGATAACCAAACTAATTTCTAGCATATGGATACAAAATGTAAATGACCCGACACGTTTTTTTTATTATAGTCAGCAGGAATTCATCAGGGGTACTATTCTTTACTGTATGAACATGCACAAAAATAGCCATTAGGCAGAATATACAAATCTCACAAAGGGATCGTTATCTGTATCAAATCTCATGCAAAAATATCCAGATATATGGCAGTGGCCAAACTCACAAAGGGAACATTGAGATGATGGCAATGGCACATCTCACAAAAAAGTCATTGAAAAACCAGATCCCAGAACAACATATGCTGTAGAGAATCACATATGTGTGTATATATATTGAATACAATCAATTACATGGCATTGGTCAGTATACTCACCCAGCTGCTCAGCATATGAAAAGAATGATACTTACAAAATTAAACAGCAACCTGCCATAGTACCTACACAGGCAGCGTTCAAGTTCACTGAGCTAGCTGCTCAAGAGACGCATTACACGCGTTGCTCCTCTGTGAGATGCAGATCGAGTCCCAGCTCCTTAGCAATGGCGTGTGACATCAGAGTATACGCAGGCGCGATCTGACATAAAGGCTGGCATACAAGCGGAAGATCCACAAGAACACAATGTAACCTTTGCCTATCCTCCCTCAGGTAAAAACTTTGGGCGACATGTATGAACGTCGATGCTAACAGGCCAGTTCTAAATAGCTTTAAGGTAGTGTAGAATGCACTAAAATGTATGAACCTGTTCTTCTGCAGATCATACATACAGGCACAGTCTACTGCTAATACAACAAGTCTTGCTCAGACAGACCACATTTAAAGGGGTTGCCTCACTGCAAGGATTGTTTTTTATGTTGAAGATCTTGCAAAAACAAGTCACTTTGCAATATGTGTCCATAGCATTTTAAAACCAAATTTTAAGATTTCCCCTCTTGTATGGCTGATCAGACCTC